>JACEIK010008010.1:40149-52784 GCA_018107945.1 Datura stramonium
GTGAATATTCATAGTGTTTTTTAGGCATGACCTGTTGGAATTTCCCGAGGGAAGCGTTATTGTTAGTGAAAATTTTTAAAGGTTCTGAAATGTTTCATAGTTTGAATTTTGAAATGCTTATTGCTTCCCATAAATGTTTATACTAAATGTTATGTTATTTTACTGTTCATGTATTTTACGTACCCCTAAAGTGTCACTTTAATGATTAATCTTTATCAGAAGGAGTTAATGATACTTACAGGGTCATTTGGTTTGTGAAGTAAAATTATCTCGGAATTATAATTTTAAATTTATAATTTTCAAATTAATTTATCTTATTTGGAAAGTGAAATAAAATATCAAGTTAAATGAGATAAGATGGGATGTACATTTAACCAAATAAACTATAAATTTTAATTCTGAAAAGGGCTAGAAATACCCCCTAATATTTTGAATATGGCTCACAAAATGCCCTCAGTTAACCTATTGAGCTAAAAATGCCCTCAATCTATTTTTGTGATCCAAAATTAACCCTAATCTAACAGACATACCTAATAAAAATTTGGCCTTTGGGTTTCCATTTTCTTTGGCATTCTTGTTGAGGTGAGCGTTGAAGGCGATTTACTTCTTTAAAAAAATGGAAAAACAAAGTAGGCTGCAGATTCTGACTCTTATTCTCCAGGCTGCTAAGCAATTGAACTTGTTGTTTGTTCGCAGTCAGTGTGTTACTTACTCATGTATTGTCGTTACTTCCCTTGGATTGATCCTTGTTGCACTCTCTAGATTGAGTAATTAATTCTCTGCTACTATTAATACGTCAACAGGGGAAGCTGAATAAGAGTTTACAATTTTTGAATGTTTTGATCCTTCGATTTGAAATAGAATCATTGAAATTGGATGGGGATGGGATTTTATGGATAATAATGGGTCGGGTTAAACAAATTATGGGTTTTAATCGTCATGAGTCGGGTAGATTTAGATTGAATGGGTAGTTTAATAGGTGGATTTTTTAATTAACGTGGCCCAATAAAATTTTGACGCATGTCCAATCTGGTATTTAAAAATCATATATTGGGTCTGTTAAAAAATGATGACATAGATGGCCCGTTTGAATAATGGCAGTGGCGTGAATGAATCCAACTTTTAATGGATGACATGAATGAGTCTTTTCTTATAATTCGATGACATATCTGAGTTTTTTCCAAAATAAACCACCTGCTTGACCCCCTCATTCATTTGAAAACTTAACCTCGACCCTTTTCCTTCTTAAAAATGAGTAGCTTTTCGCCTGTCTTCATGTACCATAGAGTCAAAATATTGCTTATAGGTGATTTTACCTTAAACATGAGGGAAGAGACGGGGGCATTTAATTTGTTATTATTTCTTGAATATCTATGATATGAGTAATTAAAGATCATTGATCTCAATTGTAAACTTTTCAACTAAACAAAGAGAGTAGATTTAACTAAGGAAATACATACACACTAAAAAAAACAAAAAAAGAAATCAATTTTGAGAATTTGAATATGAAAGCACAGAGCAATAAGCAAAAGACTTCAATTCAAACCTTTATCTCACAGAACCTAAGCCTTTTATCTGCAATGGAGTAGCTCTATTGACATATCAAAATAACTTAGTAAAAATCAAATAGATATAATCATTCTTTATTTTAATATGCTTTGTTTGACAGTCTGGGTAAAATCATTGAGATACTAATGAGAAAAAAGGAAAAGGGTCAGGATTCTTTTGACAAATGGGTAACCGGGACTGTGTCGCCGACCCAAGAGTACACCCCGATCGTAGACACGGGACAAGGAGCCCCGAAAGACTCCAAGTCAACCCATGGCGTGAGCGTATATCTAATTCATTCACATAAGGCGGAAAGCTTAACTTAATAGTCATGAACTAACTAAAAATCATAACATGAGATATAAGAAACAACAATACAAGATCCAAACATAAACGGATGAATACTACACATAGGTCTGAAAGTAACTAATCATAATAGACGCGTTGAAGGGACAAGACCCCTGATCAGGGGCATATTGCCAAATCGATACACAAATGTATAGCTTTTGCTTTGTTTGTCCAATAATGTGTGTACATTCTCATGTAAATTGTACGGAAGTATGATTTTATACTAACCAACATGATTAGCGTTGTTTTACAGGAAAAACATGCTTTTGATGGAGATAAATGACATGTTGGGAGAAATCGAAGATGAACTCGGGAACGAGCAAGGAAGCGTTTGGAGAAGCAAGGAATACAAGGGCTCCGCGATGGAGCCGTGACACGCTGCCATCGCGGATGCAATACACTGCAGGAATTAAAGTGCAAGAAATTCCGGTGAGTCAGCGATCGAGCCGTGCACACGTGGGGTAATTTCCCGGACCTTACAGCAATTCGAGAGAGGGTCCTTGATGCACCGTAACGCAGCCCATGCTCAGCGTTGCATGCGTGCCACGTTGGAAGCAATGACCTGGGCGAGATAATTTCGAGCCGCGTTGCCGTGTCACGGAAGCCGGTGCTCCGCATTGCACTCCGTAACACGTTACTATTATTAAGGAAAAATTATCCCTAAATGCATAAATAGGAACCACTTAGGTTCATTTTGGTATTCTGACTTGGTGGAGCAAGAACGTGATTACGGGCGGTTTTGAGGACGAAAATTCTTAGGGTTTTCTCTATCCCTTTCTTCTTCTTTTAGCTTTGTTTGCATGATTTCCATTCATTTAACGTGTTCAATCCACAAATGAGTGGCTAATTCTCTTTCTTGCTGAGGTTATGAATTATTGTATTGAAATGTAATTGTTGAATTGCTGGTTTATTTCATCTTTTCTTCTATGGTTGTTCTATTTAATTCTTGTTCTTACTACGTTAATACGGCCAATATTATGTAAATCCAAAAGATAGGTTTCACCAGAGAGGGCAAGCTGAAGTTGTCTAATTAATAGGATATGATCTGTTCTTTGTTTGGGAAAATTGGGAATTGTTTACCTTCGGGATAGAAATATGCACGAAAGTCGTATTAGTCATGTGTGGAATCGGTTTGTATGGCTAGAACATGAATTTCTTCTTATCACGAAATGTAGGTGGAAGGTTCATGATTCTTAAGTTGGGTTAAATACTTAATCCATAGGCATAAGTTCGACTAGCAACCGGAGAAAAAAAGATAAACCATATATCGATAATTGAACTCTTTACATGTTCTTTGTAGCTTCGGCATGCTCACATTCTTAGTTCGAGATTCACGTATAAACATTTTACTTTGTTATAAAATAGTTTCCAAAATACAAAACTCTTAGTTACATTGTTGTCTTCTTTATTATAGTTGTAGTAAATTAGCACTTGAAAAGGTTTCACCCGTAGTCCTGTCCTTGTGGGTTCGACATTCCGGTTCTTTAATAGAGCCACTATATTACTTACCCGACCCGTATTGCGGGCTCATCAAGTTTTGGCGAATTCTTGCAGTGAAAGACAGTGGTGAAATTTTGATTTTCTTAAACGTGTTAGTTTGCTATTTCAATATTTTATTGTTGACAACTTGGTCTTAACTTGTATTTTGCAGATAACAGATTCTGTTGAACACTGGCAAGAGACAAAGGTTTGGTGGATCCATCCTTAGGAAAGCAGTTTCATCGCCAACGGAAAGCTCTAGAGAAAATTGCAGTTGCTCGGACAAACTATTATGGAGCAACCTTGAGATCCACCACCGTGCGGGCAGTACTAGTGCCCGAGGAATTAACAGCCAGGCCGGTTCGCGATGTGGCAATCCCACATGCTAGTAATGTTACATCTAGCATCCCATAAACTGAAGAACGAGGAGGTTCGAGCTTAAACGAATATAGTGCAATTGCGCACACAGCGGGCGATTCTGGTCTCCTACGAGGATCCACAACAACACTTCAGAATTTTCTGGAGATAAGTGACACCCATCTCCAGCCGGAGTGTCAACGGATATGTCCAGAGCTTACACTTTTCCCATTTTTCACTTTTGGGAGAAGCGAGGTGGTAGTGAGCCACCAAACTCTATAACCACATGGGATGATCTTGCAAAGAAGTTCTTGATCCGATTCTTTCCTTCCGGTAAAACAGCAAGGCTTAGGAGTCAAATTCTAATTTCAAACAAAGAGAAGGAGAGAATGCGTATCAAACTTAGGAAGATTCAAATCATTGTTGAGGGTATCCTCATCACCATCAATCCAATGATGTCTTTGGTGCACACTTTTATAGAATGTTTGGAACCCCACACAAAAATTTTGCTGGATTCGGCAGCTGGGGGACAAGCTTTAAAAAAGACTTACGAACTATTCTTTGCTTAATCGTATTTGGCAGGAAGCAGTGGAATGCGGACTCTTGAGGAGGAGCAAGGAAAGCGTTTGGAGTCTTGAAGTGGATGGGTTTACAGCTATCATTTGCACGAATAGCTGCCTTGCAGAATCAATTAAACACCCACTTCGGCAACATAGACTTGATCCGATCTCAAGCCCAGTGAATGCGGTCGTGCAGCGGATGTAGTGTGAAGTATGCGGGAGCAATGAACACTTCATTTGCGAGTGTTGTGGAGCAATCCAGACTCGGTGAACTTTGTCGGTAATGCACAAAGGCAATCACCAAGAGTATGGGAACAGCTACAACTCTAATTGGAGGAATCACCCCCATCTTGGGGTAGCAGCAACCATCGGGGACAAAGTTGAGTCGGGGGGATGCGGCGGAATCAAGGAGGGCCTGAGAACTATCAAAGCACAATATAAAACAACAATGCCCCTCCTCCACCACCATCGCCCAGCGTTGAGAGATGTTCAAGCAGCTGATAGCTAGCCAAGCTCAATTGCAGGCTGACTATGTCAAATGGCTGACCGAAGTCAAAATAATCATTGCTTGCAAGGCAATGAGTATCAATTTGGGCGGTTCTTTGGAGCCCAGAACACCGGGCCTAGAGGAGGACTTCCAGTGACACAGTCCCAACCTAAGGCGAGTAAATGCGGTGACCACGAGTGATTTGCGGTTGAAGGGTGGAACCCGAAAGACCACCTCAACGGTCGGGAAGCGGCGAAGCGGAGAGGAGCGAGAATGATGAGAGGGAAACACAAAGATGTTGAATTAGAAAGACCTCCCCCGTTCCCTCAACGATTAAGGAAGCATAAGGAGAGGCCTGCTTCAAGAAATTCATGGAGGTGCTTAAACAGGTACACATTAACTTACCTCTTTGTTGATGTTTTGCGGGAGTACCTAAATCGCAAAATATATAAAGGACATCGTGGCCAACAAAGCGGAAACACCGAATATGCACGGTGGCCCTCACCAGTGCACTTCTCGGATACAAAACCGGTGCCCACGAAGCTCAAAGATCCTGGGAGCTTCACAATTCCAAATAACAATCGGGCAAAGTATCCGAGCTCGCGGTTTTGTGTGATTTGGGAACGAGCATTAATTTGATGCCAACCTCGGTATTCAAGAAGTTAGGTCTGGAAGTCCTAGACCTACAACAGCTGATTTTGCCGGCTTGCGGATCGTTTCCTTAGCAAGACCGGATGGTATTGTGGAGGACGTGCTAGTGCAAGTCGGCTCCACAATCTTCCTGGATTTTGTTGTCTTTGGATTTTAGGCAGAGACCTTGAAGTCCCATTTATTTTTAGGACGACCTTTCTGGCGGCAAGAAGCGCTTATAGATGTGGCTGCAGCCCAGTGCGACTATGCGAGCACACGATAAGGTGAGTGTTCCGAGTGTAGCCACACGAGCCACCAAGCTCCGACCGTGTCTACGAAATCTCGTTGATCGCGTACTTGAGCAACCGAATGCGGCTCAGGGCATAGAGAGATGTCTGGGGAGAACCCCAGATAAAGGTAAGCAGTGAGGTGAACGTGTTGAGAAAACGTCGAGTCACCACTGGGCGGAAGGTGAGCTTAACGACGTCGGCGAGACGGTAAGCCCGGAAACATTTGCAGGAGGCACCCGTGAATTGTAATTGTATATTGTACATACGAAAGAAAAAAAAAAAAAGATTTTTATTTTTATTTATTTTTAAGTATAGTAGTGTAACTAGAAAAATAAAAATATTTTGTTCCTCAAACTTTGGCATTCATGATTTCTTGTGGTAAGATGTTTTACGGGTTGATCGGAGGGAAAAAAGGCAAAGAATCGCAAAGAGAAAAAACGAGGTAAGAAAAATTTTAAGTGGCAAAACGGTGAGCGTTTCTTGCAATGGCTCCGTGTCACGGGAGGGCCTCCGCGTTACCTCAGTGACACGTTGAGGCAAAAATAAGATTTTACAAATTCCAGAATGCTGCTTGATAGCTCCCGTGTCACGGAGGCATGCTCAGCGTTACCCTGTGACACGTTGGTGTTAATCGCGTCGGTCACACCGGTCACCCGGGCGATCAGCTGCGAAATCCCCACTTTTTTAAACCCCAAATCCCTCATTTTCTCATTTTCTCACACCCTCGACAAACCCCCCAAAAATCCCCTCCTCCTCAACGTGTCACGGCAATGAAGTATCAAATTTCATCAACTTTTCTTGATATCAGCCAGTTAAAGTATGTTGAACTCAACTTCAATTTTAGCTAAAAATTTGTTTCTAGCATGAAATAGGAAAATTTACTTGCCCTGAATATAAATTGAGCTTAAATCCATTTGAGTTATTGTTGATTGTTGTTCGTAGTATCATTGTGATCATATGAGCGCGATAATTACATGCTTGGTCGAATTTTGTTTGAAATTGTAGCTAGGTTTGGGTTGTGAATTTAAAAGGTTGAATTGAAGGGGTTGAATTGTTGAAAAAGTGTTGAGTTGTGCATGTTGGGTGAATTGAATCGTGTTATGCTTATCGTGTTATGCTCAAGAAAGCGATGAAGTATCGGAAACGAGGGTTGGGTGAACTTTCCGCAGTATCGAAGCACATTAAAATCGGAAATTGGCAGGTTGAGTTTGTAAGAATATTCTTATTTTTATCGTTTCTTTTAGCTAAGTGCCATGTGATAAAATGTATTCGATGGTATGTTGGAATTATTTGTGCAGAAGTCTGAGTAGTACATGAGGTGATCTTGTAATTTTTAAGAAGGCACGAGCAATCTTGTGTGTTTTTTTGCCTTTTTTTAGTTGTTCACAGCTTTGTTATCTTTTTGTAAATTAGAATAAAAGTAATCTTGCCAAAAAATGCTAAAGTGCAAGTGAAAGCTAAGTGTGGGGTGGCCGAGCCAAAACCCAACCTTAGTCAGAAAATTATTCCCTTTCGGTGACATTGGAGGCTGTCTGTTTTCTTTGGCAGGGACAATGTCGGCAGCTTGGTTTCTAAAAAATGGGCGCGCATCAACATGTCGAGAGCGCCAGGAAGAAAGGAATTTGAAGGCCCAGGGCTTGTGATCCCGGCAACATAAACAGTTCCACGCGGCCGGCGCCGCCAATATAGGCTTAGCGATAGGTGACCGAGAGGAAGAAGTGAGCACACAAACACAAGAGGGAGCAAAATACTTCCCGGAGGAGCACATTGCATACAGGAACCATTGTACGGGAGTTCCCGGATGATGCATCAGTTGATCTTTCTTGGGTAATTCATTTTAACGAGCCCAAGGAGTGCGATGCACTTAATACGGGAATTCTATGCCAAGCTGGAACCCGACGCTCGAAGTCACCATCAAAATAGGGGCAGTTGTCACAGGCCTCACCACCCTCTCCATCACCATCTGAGTCACGCGAGAACTCTACGACCGCCCATGTACTCGACAGTGAATATCCTCCACCTATGCGGATATCGAGACGCACATTGTGGAGCCCGGTCTATGGCACGTTGGAGCATGCACAAGGAGAGGGGCTACCATCGAGACACACCCTATGCACGAGATGAACGAAGCCATGATCGCTTAAAATCGTTGCTCTGTTTGATTAGTGGGTGCACATAGCGGATGTGACGGGATCGTGTATGCTTAGTATATGCCACGATGAAAGAGTGCGGAGATCAGTGGGGGCGGTGATCATATCCGCATGAAGAGAGACCCGGTTGCATCAAGGGCACAGGTACGGATTCGGCGGGCTGTGACTACGTTGCGGGGGCCTTGAGGTCGAGAAGAAGGCCTAGACTACATCCCTTGAGTGGAGTGGTGTGCCATAGATGTTACAAAAACTAAGGCACGGCACCTCACGGGCTGTTCTCATTGGCAGCGACATGCCGGGGCGACCAATATGTCCCATGTTCGGGATACGAGATGCTCCCGGCTGCATAGGCGGGAGCCGCGCGGAGGACGAAGCTATGGCGGCTCGACTTAGATTACCCTTTGGCGGGGACATAAGGGCACTATGTCGGGTGGGCCCGGCTTTGTGGGCTTGTAGATGATAATGTCCCCACGGACGAGAGACACGTGCGAGATTCCGACGTAGAGAGTCGGAAGGGCAAATGGTAGAACTTCCGGACATAGAGATAGAGGCGGACGATGAAGAAGTGGAGTACTTTGGTGATGGGAGTTTCGAACCACCTTTACATTTGTAATTGTATGAACTTGGGGATACGTGTTCGATTTTAAGTGTAGGAATTGGGAGTAGTTAGGTGGTGGTACATATCTTGTATATTATCGCATGTTACATTGTTTTGTTCTTGTGTTTGAATAGAATGTGACCTTATTGTTTTATGTGTATGTTCGTTTTGTAAATTTTTTGTCAGTGAAAGTTTTGTGGTTGTGTCTTTGTGGAATGTTGTTGCTTGATGTCTTAATAGTTGTGTCGAAATCATATCGATATTTTTAAAAAAATTTCATAACTAGTTTTTTCTTTTGGGTTTCACCGAGGAGTTTGTTTTGGTTCTTTTGCTAGAAGAGTCCCATTGAACCGAAGTGTAAATAGTGACCCTTCTCTATGATGGATGGATGACGACCGTCTTAAGGAAAGGTAGTCGATAGGAGTAATTATATTTTTGTTTAATTTTTTTTATTTTTGATGGTTTTTTTGTTGGTTGTATCCATGCGTATTTGCTACTGTAGCTCAAGGCATCTTTGTTGCGTGTTGTACATAATATTTATATGGCAAAGATGATTCGTGGAAAGCATGCAAATTTTTGTACATATGTGAGACACTTATGCCATAAAAATTGGTCGGTGTGATTGAGGCTTAATTTTGAATTCTTGTGATTAGGCCGATTAAAGATTCTGTGATGTCATCTTGAGTTGAGCATGTGCATCGAGTGTATAGTGAGGATTTGTTTATTCCATGCTATTGTCGATTGTCTAAAACTTGCACATTGTGTGTACGAAAGCGAAATGAAGGAAGTGTAGTGTAGAAAGAGTGGTAGGCGTTTCTTTGTTAACCAAGAGTTTTTCTTGTTTTCCTTTTTCATATCCACCTTGAAAGATTAATCCTAGTTAGCCCGTTGAGCCTTTAGCCTTTATAAAATTTTCTTTTCTGGTTTTCTTTGTCGAAAAGAGGTGTGAACCAAGTTAACCCCTACTTTTCATGGTCCTTAAACCGTCAAAGGCTCTTACGCTCAAGAAAATATATAATTTTCCCATGGTGTCAAGAAGTGAAAGCCAAAGAAAGAAGGAAGAAAAAGAAAAGTGATGAAAAAAAGAAAAGAAAGAAAGAAAAAAAGAGTCGAGGTGAAATAGCTAGGATTTGAAGGAAAGAAAGTTGTATAACTCATTTTTTTCTTCGTTGTCCTGGTGTGTTAAGAAATGGGTAATAAATATAAAGATAAACTTCAAGAAGGAGGAAGGAAGAAAATATTTCGAGAATGTGATAGGATGTGTGAAAAGCGCTTAAGGAAGCTAGTTACTATTATTGGTTAGCCCAGTATATACTAGTTTCATAGCTTACATTACAACCCGTTAAGTCCTACGTGATCTTACATCACGCATCCATATATTAGTGGAGTAATACACTAGAGGCAAGCTTATAGGTCATGACACAATGCATGTGAATTCTTTTGGGAGAGTGAGCGAAATTGTGCGTATATATACCCCAACATGAATTTCTTTAGGATTCATGCTTGACTAAAGCAAGGGGAATCTCTCATTGTTGTGAGGGCACATGTTTTGATGATAGAATAAATTCGTGTCGGATATCTCGGTCAGCGTTTCCTGCATGAGTTTGCGCCCGTGCTCCGAGAGTTGATTCTTGTGCTAAGAGGTCTTGATTTGTAAAAGTGTCATTGTAATGATTATACTATGCAGTGTTTTCTTGATGATTTTATTTGTGAACATAATCGGTATAACCATAGTTCAGATGGTCAGGCAAAGTAGCCATGATGGGACATCAATTTCATGAGGTGTATAAGTATTGTTCGAGGGGCGAACAAGATTTTAAGTGTGGGGTAGTGATAGGGCATATTTATATGCCAAATCGATACTCAAATGTATAGCTTTTGCTTTGTTTGTCCAATAATATGTGTACATTCTCATGTAAATTGTCTTGAAGTGTGATTTTATACTAACCAACATGATTGCGTTGTTTAGGAAAAAACATGCTTTGATGGAGATAAATGACATGTTAGGAGAAATCGAAGATGAACGGGAGCGACAAGGAAGCGTTGGAAGCGAAAGGAATCTGAGGCGCTCGCCCGATGGAGCGTGACACTTATTTTCCTCCATGAGATCTGTCTGCACAGGAATTAAAGTGCAAAGAAATTCCAGTGAAGGTCAGCGATCAGGCCGTGCCATGTTGGGATTAATTTCCCAGACCTTGCAAATTCCAGAGAGGGTCAGCGGTGCAGAGTGGGCACGGCAGCCATGCTTTCCGTGTTGCATCTTTGTGCACGTTGGAAGCAATTACAGGCGGACAATTTCGAGCTTCCGTATTCGCACCGTGTCACGGAGGCAGTGCTCCGCGTGCACTCCGTGCTGGTATTCCAGGAAAAAATTATCCCTAGTATCGTAAAGAACACTTAGGTTCATTTTTAATTACGACTGGTGGAGCAACGTGGGTTACAGGGCGGTTTGAGGACGAAAATTCTTGGGGTTTCTCTATCCCTTTCTTCTTCTTTTCAATTGTTTGCATGATTTCCATTCATTTAACGATGTTCAATCCACAAATGAGTAGCTAAATGTTCTACTTTCTTCTTTGAGAGTTATGAACTATTGTATTGAAATGTAATTATTGAATTCTTGGTTTATTTCATCTTTTCTTCTATGGTTGTTCTATTTAATTCTTGTTCTTACTACGTTAATATCGCCAATGTTAATGTAAATCCAAAAATCGGTTTCACCCGAGAGGGCAAGAAGTTGGAAAGTTGTGATGCTTAGGATATGATCTTTTCTTGGTTTGGGAAAATTGGGAATTGATTTACCTTCAGGATAGAAGTATACACGAAAGTCGTATTAGTCATGTGTGGAATCGGTTTGTATGGCTAGAACATGAATTTCTTCTTATCACAGAAATGTAGGTGGAAGGTTCATGATTCTTAAGTTGGGTTAAATACGAGAGTTTTATCCATAGGCATAAGTTCGGACTAGCAGCGGAAAGATAAACCATGTATCGATAATTAGTTTCTTTTACATGTTCTTTGTAGCCTCAGCATGCTCTCCTTCATAGTTCAGATTCAAATGTATAAACATTTTACTTTGTTATAAAATAGTTTCAAATGCAAAAGCTCTTCGTTACTTTGTTGTCTTCATTATTATAGTTGTAGTAAATTAGCACTTGAAAAGGTTTCACCTCGTAGTCCTTTCACCCCGTAGTCCTGTCCTTGTGGGTTCGACATTCCGGTTCTTAAAAAGAGCCACTATATTACTTGCACGACCCGTACACTTGCGGGCTCATCAACCCCAACTAACCCCAACATTTCTGAAAAACAAAAGATAACCAAGGTTCGGACATGAAGCCCTCCGATCATGAGGAATCACCACTGAAGGCTGAGAGCAGACTGAGAGCAAGCTAAGAACGATGTTGAACCTGCGAACCGGATCCTGAAAATATGTGGGTCAATACTTGGAAGGTACTGAGTATGTAAAGTATGCAAAACAATGCTTAAAACATAAAAGTTATAAGAGTGGAGATATCATGATCATAAGACTGAAATCATAAGTATATCGTAAGGCTCAATACTTCCAAAATATTTGTAAACCTGTCATGGTCATAGCATGTGAGAAAACATCTCATAAAACATAACTTGAGACAAAAGAACATGATCATGTATACATTAAAACCATGAGGAACAATGAGAGATTTCTATAACCGACATACCCAATATGAGCACACATGGAGCCCGACCTCTTAACCTAGTCGGGAGGTCGTCCATACCTTGCCAAGGGTATGAACCATGATAGGCGTGATATCACTCATGAAGACCCCGTAGGGAATAGGGGACAGACACTGAGGCAATCCCAAATATAACCTACAGTGGCACGTAGTTTTGAGATTCGGGGCGTCACCCAGGCCCCGAACCTACTCGGTGTTAAGTACTACACCCAAAAGATGCAACGTGCTCATAAATTCATATATGAAATGCATGGCTAGTTAAATATTGATAATCATAACATGCTTGAAAATTCGTGGTACTAGCCGTGGAATTGGGCCCGTGGATTGGCCAAAATCATGGTTCATGAATTATAAGCGGCATGTGGGCATTGCCCATAATTTCCATCATAATCGAAATGCTTAAATTTATAGGAAACATGATCATAGTAACATGAGTAATTGAAAACATGCTTAAATTCAAGAGTTCATATCATGCTAG
>JACEIK010008010.1:52890-67864 GCA_018107945.1 Datura stramonium
TATGACCCATCAAGAGTTGGTAACTTAAACATAGAATTAGGGAGAAATTGGGCATGGGTAGGGACTAAACTACCCATTCAAAACCCCACATACCTGGAATAACTTGCTTCTTAACTCCCTTGAAAAACCCTAGATGGAAACTTGAAGAATTTAAGAAGAACCCTTGAATTTTCTCCTACTCCCTTCTCTTGTTCTTGCAATTACCAAATGAGACTTAGCATGAGTTATTCCTCCTTAAAAGACCCTTTCCCGACCTCAAAACGACGTAGTTCAGGTCTTAGGAGTGTAGGATATTACAAGAAGGCCCTCACTAATTTGCAGAAATTAACTGCTAGGTGACCCTAACGGGTGACCTGACGACTCGTTACCAAGGACAACGAGTCGTTGGGTCGTTTCATTGAGTCTACTGGAACTTTTCACCTGGTTCTCTTAACGGAGGACATGACAACTCATCCCCCGAGGCAATGACTCATTACCAGCTTCCGTCAAGTACACTGCCTCGTCCTTCATTAAATTCCCCCGGCTGGTTCACGACCCAACTCACGAGTCGTTGGGACCAACCACGACTTGTGGGGTCCCATCCGTTAAGTGCACTGGTCCGACCTCCCAGGGAACCCTCAATCTCACCCAACGGGAGACCAGACGACTTGTGGTAGCTGACCACGAGTTGTTCCCACGCTCGTGGGGTCCTCATCTCCTCAACCCATTCTAGCCTTCCCACGAGACACCTGACGACTCATGGGGTCTCTTCACGAGTCGTCTAACGACTCGTTCTGCACTGCTGCAACATTTTTCAGATTTTTCCACGTTTGACTCCGGGGTCGGATCCTTGGATTTCCGGGGTATAACAATATCTCCCCCTTGGAAACATTCATCCTTGAATGTTAGAAACATGCAGAAAACTCAGAATCAAACAATCACCATATGCAATACTGATCATTTAAGTCGAAAACTAACGGAATGACTACCCCCGAAAAGAACTACATAGCTGGACTGAATTCAGATATCACATACATATATCATATCATAAAACAAACTTGCACGCATGAACGGAACATGAAAAACTGAATAGAAGTTTAGGGAAAAAACTGATACCTCAAACTGGAACTAAGCCGGTAGGGAACAAATGGGGATATTTAGCTATCATATCCACTTCGGCTTCCCACGTAGCTCCTTCAACATGCTAATTTCTCCATAACACCTTCCCTGAAGCTACTTCCTTGTTCCTCATCCTCTAAACCTGGTGATCCAAGATTGCAATGGGAATTTCCTCGTAATTGAGGCTATCCTTCACACCAATACTTTCCATCGGAACCACTAAGGCTGGATCTCCCAAGAACTTTTTTAAGAGCGATATGTGAAATACGAGATGAGTTGAAGCTAACTCTGAAGGTAGCTCTAACTCATAGGCTACTTTACCCACTCGTCTCATAATCTGATAGTGGCCAATGTAGTGGGGGCTAAGTTTCCCTTTCTTCCCGAATCTCATTACTCCCTTCATGGGAGATACCTTCAAAAACACTCAATCATTGATCTCAAACTCAAGCTCTCTTCTCCTTACATCCGCATAAGACTTTTGGTGACTTTGAGTCATTTTTAGCCTTTCTCTTATCAACTGAACTTTCTCCACAGCCTCATGGACTGAATCTGAACCTACTAATGAAGCCTCCCCGACTTCAAACCAACCAATGGGAGATCTACACCCTCGCCCGTAAAGAGCCTCGAACGGTGCCATTTGGATGCTAGAGTGATAGCTGTTGTTGTAGGAAAACTCAATAAGAGGTAAATGCTCATCCCAACTACCCTTGAAGTTAATAACACAGGCTCTCAACATGTCCTCAAGAGTCTGGATAGTCTACTCCGCCTGACCATCTTTTTGCAGATGAAATGCTGTGCTAAGCTTGACCTGGGTGCCAAGTCCCTTTTGAAAAGATCTCCAGAACTGAGAGGTGAACTGGGTGCCTCTATATGATATAATGGACAAGGGCACTCCATGCAATCTAACAAGCTCTCGGATGTATAACTTAGCATAATCTTCTGCTGAATCGGTGGTTTTGACAGGTAAGAAATGAGCAGCCTAGGTCAACTTGTAGACCACAACCCAAATTAAGTCATACTGTCTACAAGTGTGGGGTAAACCTGTTACAAAGTCCATCTTAATTTCTTCCCACTTCCAAGTAGGAATGCTGATGTCCTGAAGTAAACCTCCCAGTCTTTGATGCTCACCCTTCACTTGTTGGAAATTCGGACACTTGGCTACAATCCTGCAATATCCCTCTTCATGCCATTTCACCAGTAGATTTCCCGCAAGGCATGATACATTTTGGTTGCACCTAGATGGATAGAATATCTGGATCTGTGATCCTCTTATAACATCCAACTCCTCAAATTTCCCACGTTCAGAACACATAAGCGACTCTGGTACTGAAGCACACCATCTCCCCCTTTGGAGAAGACTTCTACCTTCTGACTTTGAACAACTTCTTTCAACTTTACTAATATTGGATCTTCATCTTGTTTAGCCTTCACCTCCATTACCAAGGACGACTCTGACCCGTTCTGAACTACTACCCCACCATCGGTTGAACCAACTAATCTAACTCCCAACAGTGCAAGTCGATGTACCTCCTTCACCAGCTCATTCTTGTCTTCGCTCACATGCGACACACTCTCCATAGAGAGTCTACTAAGGGCATCCTCTACCACGTTAGCTTAGCCGGGTGGTAAAGGACACTCATGTCGTAGTCCTTAAGTAGCTCCAAACACCTCCATTGCTGAAGATTTAGTTCCTTCTATGTGAACACATATTGTAAGATCTTGTGGCCAGTGAATACATCTACATGAACCCCATACAAGTAGTGTCGCCATATCTTCAAACCAAACACCACCGCGGCCAACTCAAGATCGTGGGTCGGGTAATTCTTCTCATGAATTTTCAGTTGCCTGGAAGCATATGTTATGAATTTCCCGTGCTACATCAATACACATCCTAGTCCAACTCTCGAAGCATCACAGTATACAATAAAACCATCGGTGCCCTCCGGTAAAGTCAACACCAGTGCTGAAATGATTCTGGCCTTCAATTCTTGGAATCCCTTCTCACAAGCCTCTGACCATTGGAACTTCATCTTTTTCTGAGTCAACCTAGTCAATGGGGCTGCAATTGATGAAAAGCCCTCAACAAATCTTCAGTAGTAGCCCCCTAAGCCCAAGAAACTCTAAAATTCTAAAGGATTCACCGGTCTAGGCCAGTTTTTCACTGCCTCTATTTTCTAGGAGTCCACCCTTATACCTTCTCTTGACACTACATGTCCCAAGAATGTAACTGAGTTCAGCTAGAACTCACATTTGCTGAACTTAGCATATAGCTGGTTATCCTTGAGGGTTTGGAGTGCTACCCTCAGGTGTGCGGCATGCTCCTCCTTGCTCCTGGAGTATATCAATATGTCATCAATGAACACTATCACGAACATGTCCAAATATGCCTTGAATACCCTGTTCATCAGATCCATAAAAGTTTTAGGGACATTAGTTATTCCAAAAGACATAACAACTAATTCATAATGGCCATACCGGGTCCTGACAGCAGTCTTTGAGATGTCGCTCTCCCTAACCCTGAGCTACTGATACCCGGACCTGAGATCTATCTTGGAGAAATATTTGACACCCTGAAGCTGATCGAATAGGTCATCAATCTTGGGTAAAGGGTACCTATTCTTGATGGTGACCTTGTTCAACTGCCTATAGTCAATACACATCCAAAGAGAACCGTCTTTCTTTCGGACGAATAACACTGTGGCACTCCATGGAGACTTATCCGGTCTAATGAAACCCTTATCCAACAAATCTTTCAACTTCTCCTTTAACTCTTTTAGCTCAGTTGGGGCCATTCGATAGGGAGGAATCGATATGGGCAGCGTGTCGGGTAAAAGGTCAATCTCAAAATCAATCTCCCTCTTGGGAGGAGCACTTGATAGGTCATCGGGAAATACCTCGAGATACTCACATACCATGGGGACTAACTGGATGGTCGGGATCTCAGACATGGCATCCTTTACCCTAACCAAATGGTAAATAAAAATCTTAGCAATTATTTTCCTGGGCTTAAGATAGGAGATAAAGCGCCCTACAGGTACCGTTGAACTACCCCTCCATTCTAAAACTGGTTCACCTGGAAATCGGAACTCCACCACTCAGGTTCTACAGTTAATAGAAGCATAACATGCAAACAACCAATCCATGCCTAAAATAATGTCAAAATCAGTCATAGCCAATTCTACTAAGTCTGCGGAGGTAACCTTATGCATTATTGTAATGGGGAAACCTCTACATACCTTTGTCGCTACGACTGAATCCCCAACTGGTGTAGACACAGAAAACGGTTCCGATAAAGTTTCAGGACTGATCCCAAAGTTACTAGCAA
Organism: Datura stramonium; assembly: GCA_018107945.1. Lineage (NCBI taxonomy): Eukaryota > Viridiplantae > Streptophyta > Magnoliopsida > Solanales > Solanaceae > Datura > Datura stramonium. The sequence goes on from JACEIK010008010.1 coordinate 57,314, forward strand.
TGTAAGGTGTCATGAAAGACAATGTAGCTCCTGGATCTAACAAAGCATAAGCATCAATATGAAAGACTCGCAACATACCCATAACCACATCGGGAGAAGTTTCCAGCTCCTATCGAGAGACAAGTGCATAAAACTAGTTCTGGCGCTGGCCGCCAACTGGACCAGTCGAAGTACCCTGATGAGTAGGACATGCCGCTGGAGCTGCTAAACTTGCTACTGCAGTGCGGGCTCCATCATACCCTGACCTGGCTGTGGGGCAATTCTTGAGCCTGTGTTTGGGTTTGCCACACCCAAAACAAGCATCTGAGCCCACCAAACACTTCCCTGGGTAGTTCTTGCCACAACTAGCATAAGATGGGAATGTGCTCTTTGTGTGCATGCTATTTTGACCCCTTAAAACTGAGGCTCTGCTCCTTTGCTCGTCTCGTAGTCTGGATGGGGTACTGGCTGAAGATGGAGCTTGTGTAATATACCTGTGCTGGGATTGCTAGTGAGGCCCACCTCCTGGCCTCGGCTGGGAGGACCTGTAGCTATCAGTTCTATCCCTCTTGGCCTCTCTCTGCCTCATATGATCTTCCTCCATCTGCTGGGCATAACAGACTATCGTGGGTAGTCCATATCCTGATGAAGCAAGTTGTTCTGCAGTCCTTGTTCAGATACTCGGCTACTCCTTGCACGAATCTGCTCACCCGCGCCCTCTGGTCCATCACTATCTCCGGGCATACTTTGACAGGCGAGTGAACTCAAGTGAATATTTAACACCGTCATTTTTCCTTGTTTAAGGTTAACAAACTCGGTTTCTTTCAATTCCCTCATCTCCCGAGGGAAGAATCTGTCGAGAAAGGCCATGTGGAACTCATCCTAGCTGATAAGACCCGCTCCCGCTGCCCTACTGTCCTTCCATTGCTTGTACCAAATATAAGCGACCTCCTTCAACTAGTAAGAGGCCAAGTCAATGCACTCCTCATTCATCACCCCCATCACCTGACTGACCTTCAAGATCCCTTCAATGAACTCGTGTGGATCCTCGTCCACCTTTGCCCCTGTGAACTCGGGAGGGTTCATCCTTAAAAAGTCTCTGATCCGGGTTGCTGCTGCATTGCCATTCTATGGAACATGCACCACAGCCTGCTGGTTGACCTGAGCGGTCAAGGCCTGCGCCAACATTTGAATAGCCACCCGAAAATCGAAGTGGGCAGTTGGCTCTGGTGCCTGGGGCTCCTGAACAGGTGGGGCTTGCTGATGCCCAATATCATGGCCACCCTCGTGGCCTTCATCATTTCTGTTCCTCCTTCCGTTTATCCTTTTGGGAGCCATAAATTTTTTTTCTTAAATCACGAATAGCACGAATTAGAAGGATGGAGAGGTTTTCACCGCACGACATAGATCATTAAAGAAGGGGAAAATTCCTAAAATGTTTAGTAGCCTCTTCGTCATAAGTGTGGCACGCTTCACACCCATGAAAAATACTCTACCTAACGCGGCTTTTAGAATCCCTAGGACACATCTGAACCTACTACTCTGATACCAAGTTTGCCACGACCCGAGAGTACACCCGGTTCGTAAATACGGGACAAGGAGCCCCGAAAGACTGCAAGTCAACCCATGGCGTGAGCGTATATCTAATTCATTCACATAACCCGGAAAGCTTAACTTAATAGATCATAACATGAGATATAAGAAACAACAATACAAGATCCAAACATAAACGGCTGAATACTACACATAGGTCTGAAAGCCTCTAATCATAATAGACGAGTTAAAGGGACAAGACCCCAACTAACCCCAACATTTCTGAAAAACAAAAGATAACCAAGGTTCGGACATGAAGCCCACCGATCATGAGGACTCACCACTGAAGGCTGAGAGCAGACTAAGAGCAAGCTAGGAACGATGCAGAACTTGCGAATCGGATCCTGAAAATATGTGGGTTAGTACTTGGAAGGTATTGAGTATGTAAGGTATGCAAAACAATTCTTACAATATAAAAGTTATAAGAGTGGAGACATAATGATCATAAGACTGAAATCGTATGTATATCGTAAGACTCAATACTTCCAAAATATTTGTAAACCTGTCATGGTCATAGCATGTGAGAAAACATCTCATAAAACATAAATTGAGCCAAAATAACATGATCATGCATACATTAAAACCGTGAGGAACAATGAGAGATTTCTATAACCGACATACCCCATATGAGCACATATGGAGCCCAACCTGTAAACCTAGTTGAGAGGTCGTCCATACTTTGCCAAAGGGTATGAACCATGATAGGTGTGATATTACTCATGAAGACCTTGTAGGGCATAGGGGACAGACACTGAGGAAATCCCAAACATAACCTATGGTGGCACGTCGTTCTGAGATTCGGAGGGTCACCTAGGCCCCGAACCTACTCGGTGTTAAGTACTACTCCCAAAACATGCAACGTGCTAATAAAATTCATACATGACATGCATGGATAGTTAAATCGTGATAATCATAACATACTTGAAAATTCATAGTACTAGTTGTGGAATTGGCCTATAGATCGGCCAAAATCATGGTTCATGAGTTATAAGCAGCATGTTGGCATTGCCCATAATTTCCATCATAATTGAAATGCTTTAATTTATAGGAAACATGGTCATAGTAACATGAGTAATTGAAAACATGCTTAAATTCAAGAGTTCATATCATGCTTGAGAAATCACCAAAATCATGATTTTCACTAAAACCCCCATGATTTGGGCACATGTGCTTTCAGGGATTAAATCATCAAATATTGAATAAAATAGGTGAAAACAGCCTAATAATTCAAACCCATGATTTTAGACATACTACACATGCTCATACCAATTTTTGAGGAAACATGCATTTGGGTTATGACCCATCAAGAGTTGGTAACTTAAACATAGATTTAGGGAGAAATTGGGCATGGGTAGGGACTAAACTACCCATTAAAAACCCCACATACCTGGAATTACTTGCTTCTTAACTCCCTTGAAAAACCCTAGATGGAAACTTGAAGAATTTAAGAAGAACCCTTGAATCTTCTCCTACTCCCTTCTCTTGTTCTTGCAATTACCAAATGAGACTTAGCATGAATTTTTCCTCCTTAATAGACCCTATCCCGAACTCAAAAAAACATAGTTTAGGTCTTAGGAGTGCAGGAAATTACGCGAAGGCCCTCACAAATTCGCAGGAAATAACTGCCAAGTGATCCTAATAGGCGACCTGATGACTCGTTACCAAGGACAATGAGTCGTTGGGTCGTTTCGTCGAGTCTACTGAAAATTTTTCACCTGGGATCTTAACGGAGGACATGACGACTCGTCCCCCGTGGAAATGACTCGTTACCAGCTTCCATCAAGTGCACTGCCTCGTCCTTAATTAAATTCCCCCCGGTTTTCTCATGACCCACCTCATGAGTCGATGGGACCGACCACGACTCTTGGGGTCCCATCCGTTAGGTGCACTAGTCCGACCTCCCAGGGAACCCTCAATCTCACCCCATGGGAGATCTAACGACTTGTGGTAGCTCACCAGGATTCGTTCCCACGCCCGTGGGGACCTTAGCTCCTCATCCCATTCTAGCCTTCCCACGAGCCACCTAACGACTCGTTCTGCATTGCTGCAACATTTTCTAGATTTTTCCCCATTTGACTCCTGGGTCAGATCCTTGGGTTCCTGGGGTATAACAGATTGGCGGGTGGTTTCTTTTAATATATGAGAGAGTTTTAATTTTGATTAAAGGTCCAATTTTTTAATCAAGTATGTACACTAGTTTTAGGGTTAATTTTGGACCAGAAAAATAGGTTGAGGACATTTTTAGCCCAATAGATTAACTGAGGGCATTTGTGATCCATATTCAATACATTAGGGTATTTTTAGCCATTTTCCATTTTTAGTTTTGAGATATTTCCCCTTTTATCGAATCTGATGGGTCATAAGGTATAATTTAGAAAACTTTACTCGGTTATATGGGGAATCTTACTGTATGTTTCAGATACTACTTCATTTAGAGTCATAGTTATGTACATGGTATTTCTATTTTATTTCTCCATACCCCAAGGTGAATGCATGTCAGCTCAGACTACTAAAGTTGAGGTGAGTTACCTATTCTAGATATATGGTCTCTTTTATTACTATTGTTGTGTTTGCTTAAATATTTTCCAGCCAATATGTTTTTTAGCTATTGCTATCATTCTGTGAGCCGCCTAGATTGGACTTTTATACATTTCAAGTTTCTAGATAATCCATATTACAGAGGAGACTCAGCCAAAATGCTATAGCAACTCCTATAGACTTGACCTTGTGAGTCTAAACCATATTTGAGGACGAATATTTCTAATAGGGAAAGTATGTAATACCCCTTAAAATTGAAGTGACTATTTCATAAAATAATAATGTATGAGGAAAGTTTTATTACTATATGTCATACGTCTGGGGAAGGTCAGGGGTTGAAGCCTAACGAACGACACATGAGAGGGACAAAAGGCCAAAGTGGATAGGAAAAATGCCTACTATGATGGGGCTTGTCTAGCTTGGCGCGTTGCTGTCACGACCGGAACATAGGCCTGTATGAGAAACGGGACAAAGAACCCCGAGAGGCGCCAAGTCGACCCATGGAATGAACATATCAACTAAGAAAATACTATAAGAAGATACTGATATAATAGAACATGCTTAAGCGAAAGTCTGCGTACATATCAAGCCAATACTGAATCAGAAATAACAAGCTGATTTCTACATACTGTTTGAATAGCCTCTAACATAATTAATGAGCTGATGGGACAACATCCCCAACTAGCTCGATGAAAGTCTATAACTGAAAGAACATAACTATAGATAACTGAATGTCCTTGAAGGATGAGGATTCATCAATACTGGGTAAACAGGTTTGAGCTGAGAGAGGAGGAGGACTAATAATGTTATACCCCGGAAGCTCAAAGATCAGACCCGGGAGTTGAAAGGGGGAAACTGTAAAATTGATGTTGCAGGCACAGGATGAGTCATGGGATGACTCGTGAGGAGACCCCACGAGTCTTCAAGTGGCTCATGGGGAGGCCTAGGAAAAATAAAGGATTGAGGTCTCCACGAGTGAGGGAATGACTCGTGGTTAGCCACCAAGAATCGTCACGTCAATCATGGGGTGGAGTTGGACTTTTTACAGGAGGATTGTCCAGTGTACCTAACGGATGGGACCCACGAGTCGTGGTCAGTCCTAACGACTCGTGAGGTAAGTCGTGATCAAGCAAACTGGATTTTCATTGATGTTAAGGCAGTATACTTGAAGGGAGGTGACCACGAGTCATGGTCACTGGGGACGAGTCATTAAGTCCCCTGTTACGAGCCCTAGTAGTTCAGTCAACCAGTGCACTTGACAGGCGACTCGACGAGTCGTTGTTCGTCCTGACGAATCGTCAGGTCACCCGTTAGGATCACCTGACAGTGTTTTCCTACGAATTTAGTAAGAGTCTTTTCGTAATTCCTGAGTTCCTAAGACCTATACTATGTCATTTAAGGCTCTCTTTAGTGGGTTTTAACCAGGGTAAAACCTATTCTAATCCATTCTTCCCATGCATGCAAGTGTGAAGGTTTGAAGAGGAGATTCAAGGCAAAATCTCAAGGTTTCCATTGGAATCTCAGCTTGGGCTATTAGAGGGCGTTAGAATTCACCATTCCCAGGTATGTAAAGCTATGAGTGGGTGTCTTATTCCATACCCATGCCCAATTTCTATCAAAACTTGATGAATTGTCTATGATCAAGTATGGGGTTTCTACCCAATTGCATAATTCTTCAATCTCTATACATGGGTATGATTAGATTATATTTATGTTGATGAATTGTGAAGCTTAGGTAGATTTTAAATTTGTTTTCAATCCAAATTGTGATTTCTAAATTATGAAATTGAATGCCTGTGGATGAGAAGTTCATGAAAGAAGAGAATGACGTTGAAGTATGATGATGATGAGATTTAATGATGAAAAGCATGATTCTAAAGCTACCCATGATTATAATGTTGTTTTCAAAAGGAAACGAGTAGATCCTAGCAGGATAAAGCTTTGGGAAATACCCACACGTTGATTTGAAGAGATGATTTTCCTGCATACGCTTACCACATTATTTGAAGCGAAGTTTCTCATATTTTCATAAATTCTAGCTTGTGGTATGTTGAGTTAAATATTTCTACATGTATCTTACCACATGATTTGGAGTAAATGCTCCCACTTATGATTGAGCTTGTGGTATGTTTTGAAGTAAAGCTTCTCATATGCATGAATTCATAATTGAGATGTATGTCATTATTGAGCTTTGTCAAAGGAAAATGTTGAGCTTCATTTTCATATGATGTTGAGTCTATGCATGATTTCGTTATGATCTTTGTCAATAGACAATGTTGAGATTTGTTTCATACGATGTTGAGTTATGCATGATTTCATATTGAGCTTCGTCGTTAGATGATGTTGAGCTTCGTCAATAGATGATGTTAAGCATCGTTATATACAATGTAGAGCATTGCATGCTTTTTGAAGAAGAGTCTAGCACCGAGCGGGTTAAGGGTCGATTACCCTATGCCCTAGAATTACGTGCCAACATAGGTTGATACTGTTATATTATTGGGACCTCCCTTCTAAGCTATCCCTGGCCCGATTGGCCCTTCAGCTTGATATCGATATCATGGTATCGTCCATCGCCCTGGCAAGATTATGGATGACTCTACCCACTTGAGTGTGATAGTTGTGACCACATAAGCTCTATCGTGGTATGTCGGTTGAGTGACGAGTCTCCCACTTTCTATATCATTCAGATTTGCTTATTCATTACTCATGATGATTATATTACGCACGCATGTTCTAACAATAAGGTTTGACTCAATGTTCAGCTTTTGATATAAATTTTATGTTCATTTTTGAGTCAATCGAGTCAGTCATGATATTGTAAAGCTAAGCATGGTCATGTCATGATAAGGTTTTGATTTCAGAATGAATGCATGTATCCCTTCTACTTATACTTGAAAGCTTATGCTATGCATGAAATGTTTTAAATGATTTACTTTACTAAAGCGATTTTACTTACCTTGCATACTCGGTACATTCCACGTACTGACCGCATACTTTCTATGCTACATCGTTTCATGATACAGGGATCGATTCTCAATTTCAGCCCCGCTCGTAGTCGCTTATCAGAGTTAGCACCTGCGTGATTGGTGAGTCCTCATCTTTTGAGGACTAGCCGTTCAGCTTCATGTCATACTTCAGTTTTGTGTTTCGTTGAGTTAGTTGGGGGTTTTGTCCCATCAACTCATCTAGACTAGAGGCTTTTAGACTTATGTATATGTTAGCTTCCGATGTTATTCTGATGTTATGTTGAATTAGAATTCCGATGAGTTTATAATTATGCTTTCTTCATGTTTATTAAATGAGTTAGTTGAATGCTTATGCCGTTGGTCGACTTTGGGTATCTCGAGGTCCCTTGTCCCGTGTCTACGATCTGGGTCTATGCTCGGGTCATGAAAAAATTGATATCAGAGACATAGGTTTGATGTGTCTTAGGTAGTCTGAAAGTTGCGCTAGGTAGAGTCCTTTTCATGGGTATAAAACGTGCCACACTTATGAAGAAGATACTACTAGATGTTTAGGAAATGTTCCCTTCTTTCATGATCTATGTCGTGCAATGAAAAGCCTTTCTATCCTTCTAATTCGTGCTATTCGCGATTGCTGAATCATGGCTCCTCGAAGAATGAATGGAAGGAGGAATAGAGGTGGTGAGGGCCACGAATATGGAAACGGTCATGAGTATCATCCAGCCCACCAGTTCAGGAGCCTCAGGCACAAGAGCCAGCCGCTCATGCTGAGTTTCGAGTTGCCATTCAGATGCTTGCACAGGCATTGACCGCTCAGTTCAATCAGTAGGCCGTTGCGCATGTTCCGCAAAATGGCAATGCAGCGGTGACTCGAGTCAGGGACTTCTTGAGGATGAACCCGATGAAGTTTCTGGGTCCAAGGTAGATGAGGACCCGTATGATTTCATTCATGGGATTGTAAAGATCACCCAGGTTATGGGGGTAAGTAGTGTTGAGAGCGCAGAATTGGCCTCCTACCAAATGAAAGGGGTTGCGCATATTTGGTTTCGCCAGTGGAAGGACAGTAGGGTCGCAGGAGCAGGTCCGATCTCATGGGAGGAGTTTCAGGTTGCATTCCTAGATCGGTTCTTCCCTCGAGAGATGAGGGAGTTGAAAGCAGCCGAGTTCGTGAATTTAAAGCAAGGAAGGATGACTGTTCAGGAGTATGCCCTGGAGTTCACGCGCCTATCTAAATATGCCCCAGAGTTAGTGGCCGACCAGCGGGCGCGGGTGAGCATATTTGGGCACGGTATAGCAGGATATTTGGACAAGGACTGTAGGAAAACTATGCTCCATCAGGACATGGACTTCCCTCGCATCGTGTTGTATGCTCAGCAGATGGAGGCAACACATTCAAGGGAAAGGGAGGCTAAGAGGGCTAGGACCGAGGGTCACAGATTCTCTCAGTAGAGGTTCAGTGGTGGGCATCAACATCAGACCCACTAGAGATCATCAGCCTCAACATCTTCAGCATTTAGTGTGCCATCTAGGCCCATACATGATCTGAGAGGGTCAGCGTCAGGCTCGAGCGGTCATAGCAGTAGGCCCACAGACTCCAGCATTCCAGCTTGTCGCAGGTGCGGCTGAGGACACACAGGCCAGTGTTTGGCAAGGTCAGGAGCTTGTTTTAGATTTGGGAAGCCTGGACATATGCTTAGATATTGTCCCACTGTGAGATAGGATCAGGTTGGGGGCCGAGACCCATCTTCTAGTTCAGCAACCCCTCCCCCATGCGTAGCACATCAGGGGGCATCTACTAACACAGCCGTCGAGCAGCGCCAGAACAGATTCTATGCCTTGGCCACTTGTTAGGAGTAGGAGGCCTCACCAGATGTAGTCACCGGTATGTTGAGAGTCTTTCATGTTGATGTGTATGCATTGCTAGATCCGGGGGATACCCTATCTTTTGTGACACCATATATAGCCAGTAGCTTCGGAGTCAGTCCCGATGTCTTATCAGAGCCCTTCTCTGTTTCTACTCAGTTATAGCTAGACAGGTGTATAGAGATTGCTCGATCTCAGTTCTTCATAAGGTCACCTTGGCAGACTCGATAGAGTTAGCCATGATCTATTTTAATGTTATTCTCGACATGAATTGGCTATTTGCATGCTATGCTTCAGTTAATTGTAGGACCCGGTCAATAGAGTTCAAATTTTTGGGTGAGCCTGTCTTAGAATGGGAGGGTAGTTCAGCTGTGCCTGTAGGTCAATTTATTTCCTACCTTAAGGCAAGGAAGATGATTTCTAAGGGTTGTTTGTACCATCTAGTTAGGGTTAAGGACGTGGAGTCCGAGACCCTGAATATCCAGTCCATGCCAATAGTACATGAGTATCCAGAAGTCTTTCCTAATGATTTGCCAGGTGTCCCTTCTGAGCGGGAAATTGATTTCGGTATAGACCTTCTTCCCAACACGCAGCCTATATTTATTCCTCCCTACAGAATGGCTCCAGCCGAGCTAAAAGAGTTGAAGGATCAATTGAAGGATCTATTAGATAAAGTCTTTATTAGGCCATGTAAGTCTCCATAGGGTGCACCAGTCCTATTCGTTCGAAAGAAAGATGGTTCTCTTCGAATGTACATTGATTATAGGCAGTTGAACAAGGTCACCGTCAAGAATAGGTATCCTTTACCCAGGATCGATGATTTGTTTGACCAGCTTCAGGGTGGCAAGTTTTTCTCCAAGATTAATCTCATGTATGGGTATTACCAGCTCAGGGTTTGGGAAAGGGACATCCCGAAAACCGCTTTCAGGACTCGGTATGGTCACTACTGTTACACCCCGTAAATTCTTGACGTGTAGATGGCCTATTCGCATGTTGGTTAAGAGTTTTAGAATGCCATACGTGCAAGAAAAGGGCCCGGGGAGAAATCGGACAAGCGCCAAGTCGGCGCGTCGCAAGGCAAATGCGACTTATATAAATTGGATTCGACGAATGCGACTTATAAATCGCATTCGACGAATGCGACTTAAAGGTCCCAAGAATAAAAGGGCCTCCCACTTTGGTTTTTAATCATTTACTCCCTCTAGATTTCCAGAAACGAATAGAAAACAGAGGGTACAAGGAGATTCAACAAAATTTCATCCGTTTACGCTATTAAACGTGGTCCAAACTCGAATTAATCTTGGGTAGTGAAGTATTAAGCTGCCGGGAGCATTCTTGCGGAGTTAGTTTCATGAAATTTGACTGGCGAATCGTCGTCCTACCGAGATAAGGTAAGCGGAATTGCTCCAAATTAGTGTTAATATACTCCTATCCCTAAAGTGAGTATTTCTCCGTTCTGGACTTCCGAGAAATAGCGAGTTTTCAGCTATATTTCGATAAGTCAAAGTTTGGGTTTTATATATATTAAAAGTGATATTTTCTTTTAGAATATTAATGTATTTAGTCCTAATTGATATATATATGGATGCAGTTGGGAGAAATAGCGGAAATACTG
>JACEIK010008011.1:15887-28557 GCA_018107945.1 Datura stramonium
AAAAGAAAAAGAAAAAGTACAGTTGGGTGTGTTGCCTTGTTTCTTCATCAAGTACTTGAGAGTGCTAAAGTTTCTCATATATATATGTTATAGCTAAAGTTTCTTCCCTTTAAAAGTGAAAACTCTCAATTCTCTCAATTCCCCGCTATCCTCTCATTGCCAGGTTCCTTCGTCCACTTCTCACTGTATGTAAATTCGTTTTCGGTACAGATAATTGTGATCATTGAATTGGTAGCTAAACTACTTTCTTGTTGAGCAAGAACATTGTTCATTTTGTTTCCATTTTGATTTTATTCGTCGATTTTTTCTTTCTCTTACAGTGACAATCTCGCTTTATATACTTGTATTTACGAATATTTACAGACTTCTAAGTAATCAAGCATTTGATCAGATTCCTCTTTACTTTTGCAGAATAATTTTAGTCTCTGTACAAGTACTTCTTGTTTGATTTTATGGATTAATTCATCTGTTGTATCAAATGCATTTAGCTGTTGGTGTGAATTTGGACATGTTCTGTTTTGAATTTTTGAAGTATAACAGAGTGTATATATATTTAGAAACTGAATGAAAAAGTACTGTAGTTGATCATTTCAACACATTTTGCATGGTTATTTTAGAGTACTGAATTGCTAATTTTCTATCACCGGAACATATTGTCATTCATCCTATTACATTAGCGCAAGTTTAATCAGTCCTTTGGTTAGTTTATGATGTTTTCATGGCTAAACGTGTCAAATGAGCGGGTTGGGCCAATTTCGATGGGTTAAAATGCACAAGTCAATGAAAGGTTCACGATATGACATATTCTTTCTGTCTTTTCCTTGTCTGTTCGGGACATTTTAGAAAAATAGGAAGAGATGATTGTGCATTTAGTCATATGATTGATTTCCCTTCAGATGAATAATTACACCGTTCATACTTATTATATTGGCTGTTTAATTCCTGTGCTTTGTCTAGCTTGATCATAGTAGCTCTGTTTTTTCTTTTTCATCTCATGATGATTTAGTTTTGTCCATATGGATTTTTCAGGATGAGAGAACGGAGAAGAATACATACCTTCACATATAGTAATTCAGCACTGGCATCGCCATACCAGGCAAACAATGCTCGAGGTCTTAGAAATTTGCCAAGAGATCAACTAGGCGGTGTCATATTTGGCTGCACGGATACTACAATTAAGGAGTGTCTCGGAAGGCAACTATTTGGTCAGTTACTCGGCCCTAATATGTTGCCCTTTGAAAAGAAAAAATAATAATAATAGGGACAATGGTGTGTCTTGAGTCATATATATGTTTGAGAACTTAATTTTAAATGTCCTTTAAGTATCAGGATCCGTATATATTGTTCAGGTCGATTAGAAAGTGTGAAAAAAGCTAGTTTTAAATGTCTTTTTACTATCATGTGAGAGTCAGTTATTACTTTATTTACTCAATTTTATACATTTTGAAATCTTTGACAGGTTTGCCTCGTCAACACATTTCATATGTGAAAAATATAAATCCCGGTTTGCCAGTGTTCTTGTTCAACTACAATGATAAGACGATCCATGGAATCTTTGAGGCTGCAAGCTCTGGTCAAATGCATATCAATCCATATGCTTGGACATCAGATGGTTCTGGAAAAACACCATATCCTGCACAGGTTTTCTTTTTGGTTTTATCTGTTTGTGTTGATGGGTGCCGGGTTATATTCTAGCGAGGATTCTTCTACTGAAACTTCTTTTTTTCTTTTGAAGGTTCAGATACGTGTCCGTCTGCATTGTGAACCACTGCCAGAAAATAAGTTTAAACCAATAATTTTGGATAACTATTACACTCAGCATCATTTCTGCTTTGAGCTAGATCTTGCTCAATCTAGTAAATTGATCTCCCAACTCTCATCTCTTGCATATGCTCCGAGTGGCGTACCGTATAATCCAGCATTCCTGAGAAGTATAACCCGAGGTTCACCTGAAAATGATAAGATAGCGGAAAATGGATCTTTTGAACCACAAGACTGGGAGAATAAGTCATCTGGTGGTTATTGTCAAGATGCATTGGATGAGAAGGAGTTTATATACATGAAACTTAAACAATTGGCTCTTGAGCGTGAACGCTCAGGGCCCCCCACAAACGGGCATGCAGAGAAAAGCACCAATGCAGGGATGAGTAACAATAATGATGTAAGAATCGACCAAGCAACTTTTCTGAAACCACAAAACTTGGAGAATAAGTCATCTGGTAGTTATTGTCAAGATGCATTGAATGAGAAGGAGATTATATACATGAAACTTAAACAATTGGCTCTTGAGCGTGAACGCTCAGGGCCCCCCACAAACGGGCATGCAGAGGAAAGCACCAATGCAGGGATAAGTAATAATAATGATGTAAGCATCGGCCAAGAAGCTTTTCTGGAACCACAAGACTTGGAAAATAAGTCATCTGGTAGTTATTGTCAAGATGCATTGGATGAGAAGGAGCTTATATACATGAAACTTAAACAATTAGCTCTTGCGCGGGAAGGCTCAAAGCCCCCCACAAACGGAAGTGCAGAGGAAAGCACCAATGCAGGGATAAGTAATAATAATGATGTAAGCATCGGCCAAGAAGCTTTTCTGGAGCCACAGCCTCCCGGAGAAGAGAAGAATGAAGAAGGCGCTTATGACTCGGCTGATGATCCTTCTTTTATAACTCAGGTTCTTTATCTTCTTGTAATATGTGCTGTTTTTTGTCAACCATGACACCATTTCTGCTCTAGATATTTTTATATTGACTTCAATATCTCTGTTATTGCAGCTGCTCATGAAAGAACTGAAAGCTTTTAGGGAAGAGCAAACCTCTAAAATAAGTGGCATGGAGAAGAAGCTGGTAAACCTTATCTCTTATAATCTTTGGTCTTATGGTAACTTATCTATTCTATTCTAAAATCACTTCCTCATTGGTCTATGGCAGAGACTATATTAGACATCTTGGAAGAATGGCAAATTTTTTAAAGATTTTCTTTTTCTTTACATTTATGTTGGGAGGGGGACCCGGAAGGGAGAGGTGATGTTGGAATAAGAGCTGCAAACCAAAAAAAAATTTATTACCAAGAGATCAATAGGTGATAAAAAGGAATTTCATAATAAAATCAGGACTGTCAGGACTTATTAGTATGTAGTCATCCCAACAAGATAAACAAATTCAGAAAGGAGCTTGAAATTCTGCTTCTTCTTTTAAAGTAGATGAAATCATGTTCTGTCTGTAGAAGTGATAATCTGACAGTTGTTGTGTTTTTCCCCTGTGTTATTTCCTTGTCTTCACATGGAATTAAGGCTAATACAGAAGAAGAAATTAAGCTGTTAAAAAGTAGATGTTCGATGTTGGAGTCCACAAATCCTTCTCGTACACATGATGGTGAAAATGTGATTGAGTTAGACGATATAGTGAATAATGAGTCAATCATCCTAGCTGGAGGATATGATGGTGATTCATGGTTATCGGCCTTGGACTCATACTCGCCTTCAAATGATGTTTTAAAGTCACTTAAGCCAATGAGTTCTGTTCGATCGTGTTTTGCAATTGCAAATTTGAGTGGAGAACTTTATGTATTTGGTGGCTTATCTGAAAGCATGTGGTATGACACAGGTAATGCCAGTAGTCCCTTCTTTCACATACCCTCCTTAACGCCCCCCTCTCTCTCTTAATAAAGTTGCTGATACTGATGCCACTCTATTCTTGTGAAGTTGAATCATATAACCTAGCTGATAATAAGTGGACTGCGCATCCTCGTTTGAATAAGAGAAATGGTAACTTATCTGGAGCTACTTTGAAGGACAAGATCTTTGCAATTGGCGGTGGAAATGGGATTGTAAGCTTTTCAGAAGTTGAAATGTATGATCCTCAAGTAGGTCGATGGATTCCTTCACGATCCATGTGGCAAAAGGTTAATTCTATTCCTTGCTTACATTTCAATGGTGATATTTTGAAGTTTAACGGGACAAAGAGCATGTGAAAAAAGAAGAAGCTGAAATTGGTGCTCAATTTTTCCCTAGTTAAAGTAAATTGCAATGAGACAGCTCTTTTCGGTTCAAAATCTTTGTTCTGACAAGAAGACTCATATGCATTACCCTTGGATGTTGTTCTCATCCTGTTAATTTATGTAGCAAGTCTTTAGTGAGGTCGTTTATCTTCATGTTTTCCATGGAGTTTCTTTTATCTGTTCTTGTTCAATCCTTTAGTAGCAGTCAGGTAATATGAAGAAATAAACAAGTGAGAAGACCTTGAAGCATTAAGGGAAATAATTGGTTAGAATTGCAAAATGAAATGATGTGTTGATTAGCAGTATTTTACTACAGTGGCCAAGTAATTCATCTCATTACTAGCTAACAAAGACAATATTTGTCTCTTTCTTGTCCTTGCCTACAGTCCAGGCTTCAACTTGCCTCTATTTTTTAGATTATGTTTCTTAAGTAGTATCCATTTGTATCTCCTTTTTCTTGTTACAAGTGCTAATATAACTCCTCTGAAATGATTGTCTACCATTCATGCAGCGATTTGCTCTTGCAGCAGCAGAACTCAATGGTGCATTATATGCAGTTGGTGGATATGATGGAGTCAATTATTTGGCGTAAGTTATTGCTGAAATTGCTGCTTTTTTTTTTTACTTATGATGTATTCACCAAAGGAGCTTGACGTTTGAGCCTCTTTTTCTCCAATCATTGAATTATAATTCTCTTAAATTTTTCCTGAGAAATGATAGTTGCTTGTAGTTCTCCAATCTGTCGTCCTTTAGTGCTAAAGTTGTTCTAACAGAAATCTTCAACTTCTTTTATTTCATTGAATAAGAAGATTATATTCATATGTAAAAGCAGTTGACTGTTGTTTTTTTAGATTTCTGTTGTGTTCTCTTGTAGCATCTTTCTCATTAGCTATCTCCTCAGGACTGCTGAAAGATTTGACCCCAGAGAACACGCTTGGACAAAAATTGAGAGTATGAGCACAAAGAGAGGATCTCATGTGTTGGTTCCTTTGAGGGAAAAGTTGTATGTTGACCTCTTCTAGCCTCTTTGGATTCTACATATTTGGTCCCATGTTATGTCTTAAAAAACAGGAGATATGTACTGTCTGAAGAATCACTAGGTTCGAGGAGGGGAATTGAGCATGGTCCCCATCCTGTCCCATTTTTCTTCTTGTTATTTACTTCTAGCTTCATGGTTGCTATTTAGATATGCAGTTGGTGGCTATAATGGGTCTCGAACAGTGCCAAGCATTGAGATATATGATCCCCGTCGTGGATCATGGATGATTGGGGAACCAATGAACTACTCAAGGGGGTATCCAGCTGCTGCTGTTCTAAACGAGTCCATTTATGTAATTGGAGGACAATCTAATAATGAATTAGTAGACGTGGTACATAAGATTATTTTTATTTCATTTTTTTGCTATGCAGAGCTTCCATTACATATGTAGTTCTATTAATCATTACTCCTTTTTGTAATTGCAGATTGAACGCTATAAGGAGGGTCAAGGTTGGCAAACAATCAACTCGAGGGTTGTCGGGAAAAGGGTCCTTTCCTCTGCTATAGTTTTGGAGGAAGATTGAACTCTGCATTCTAAAGAACTCAAGCTCTCTCTTCTTGTGGGTACCCTTTGTTCAACAAGGTCAATATCTGCTGTTTCGCTCTAATGAATAGACTTAATGCTTGAAGGCATCTTTAAACATTCCTTGACTTCTTTCCTCAACAGAATATGCTAGCCAATGTATTGGTATAGTTTTTTAGTAGTATGGCTGTATCACAGACCATTTTCTGCAGCTTCTTTCTAAGGCAAAACCTATTCACAATACTTTATTGTTTTTGCATCATTAAATTTGTTGCCTAGCATATAAAGAATTGAGTTTTAGGAGAGCTTTGATGATTAAATACTTTATTCGTTTCTATCTGCTTATAATCACAGAACATTAAATGTTAAGAAGCAATAATGTCCAAAATGTTGAAAGAATTGGGAACCAGGGATTGCCTTTTGTGTGGATATATGTACTACTATATTAGTTCTGGTTTGAGAAAAATCAGAGTTTGCATGAGCCATTGTGATATCATGGACCTTGCGAAAAAATTGAAAACTATGTCTCTCTTCACAACACAACACACACAAATAGACACATATGAACATGATTTTAAACTCTGAATAGAATGTGCCTACAGTAACTCAATGTGCACTTATCTTTTCAACTCCAAAAGAAAACACCAGAGTCTCTTGTGTATGTTTTTGCATCTCCTGGCACATTATCATCAATGACTATGGGGCCTGGGGGATTTCTCTCTGTTGACTGATCACATCAACTCCCAACATCACTGCGTCCCACGTTTGAGCCAAAAGAGGTTGAATTTCAACTGAATAGCAAAGTACAATCCTTCGTGGACAGTTTTTCATAATCAGGCTTTTGTCCACTCATTGTCAATCCTATTCTACTACTCTGTTTATACAAATTATTTTAATATTTGTAATTAAGTTTTATATTTCATAAAATTGAAATTGTATAAAATTATTATTTAAATTAGTTAAATCAATCTCATAATCTCCAAATTAAATTTTTACTCAAATCTTTAAAATTAAGAGCAATTATCCTGAATATTAAGTGAATAGCAATATTATCTCATTTTGAGTAGTGGAAAGGTAAAATTAAATTTTTTCTCTCCTTATTTTGAAACAACCATCACAGGGAACGATATTTTTAATCCATTTGGATAGTTGAAAGATATTTTTGAGTAAAAAATATAATAGCGAGAGCATTTTTAATTCAAAAATATAACCACAGATAAAATATAATATATTTTTAATAGTTTAAAAATATTTTTTTACACTTTTTTCGAAAATTAGAAAATAAAAGAAAAAGGCAGTTGATCAAAATTCAAAGATAAAAGAATTAGTAGATAATTTCTTCACGTGAATAGAGTTATTTCATATTTATACTAGCGAAACGTATTTAAACGGCTAAGTGCACACAACAGGCCGGAGCCCTACTGGTATAAAAAGTGAAACTAAAGAAGTTGAGGGGTTTATTCAGTAAAAGAGAAAAAAAGGAAATGAAGCAAAGTGAAAAAGGCCAATACTTTAGGGTGCAAAACATAAATAACTCAACTTCTCTAGCAAAGCCCAATCTTTTTATTTGGTGGAGAAAACAGAAACGAATGCATTGTGGGAGATTCCAAGTTTTCCAGGGTTTTTACAGCGAGTCGAGTACAACTGTGAAAGAAGAAGAAAATGCCGTGCCTCAACATTTCCACGAACGTGAACTTGGAAGGAGTCGATACTTCCTCCGTACTTTCTGAAGCTACCTCCACTGTTGCCAAACTCATTGGCAAACCAGAGGCTGTATGTATACTTCTCCGTTCTTGTTTTGTTTGTATCGTATTTTTCAATTAAACAGGTAATAGATGTTTCATGTGTTTGTAATCTCTTTTCGGGTCTCATTTGTTGAGCCTTAAAGTGCCTTGGACAGTCACCCAGATGCACAGATGTTTCAATTATGTGTGCAAGTCTTTGTGGGTCTCGTCCTTTAGGGATTTTGATTTTGTTTCATCTATGCTATTGGGTTACATAGAATTGATCTTTTTCTGTTCAATTGCAAAGTGACGAAATAAATCTGGAAAATAATGCTTATGCATGCAGCAAAAGATTGACTAGGTTTGTGATCACTACATGGGGTTTTCAGTCTGAATTCCGATGTTGATTTCTTAAATGATATTTTTATATAGTAAAACCAAGTAATTTATCAAAAAGTAGAGAACTTCACCAAAATATGGTACTCTTCAAATTACACAGCAGGGATTTTATGTGTGCACCAAAAGCTGAGAACAAAGGCTATTCTTCAATTGTACAAAGACATTTTCTATCCCTTCAAAAGCTCTCCTTTGTATCTTCTTTTTACATGACACACATTGTGATTAGGAGGACAACATCCAATGTCCCATGTATTCTCTTCTTGCTTCTAAAAGCACATCCTTTACTGATCCTGTTGCTGTGCGCTACATGCGAACCAATTCAATACTATCCATCACAATCATCTAGTCACCTGCCAAACAAGATGAGATGATCCACATCTTTGCCTGAACATTTACTCAGAAAGAACAGGCTAACATATGCATTCCTCTTTTCCTCCTTAGAACATAAGAATAGTGCCCTTTGTTGACAACCAAGCTAGAGATACATCTTTTGAGTGCCCTAGAATCCAACTGATATGTGCAGGAAGCCTGACTTCCCTCACAACAGCTTGTAGTTGTGTGGCTTCATTGATAGAACTCCATCTCTGCTCGGCCTCCATCTACACAAACACAATGCTGATTATTGAGTTAAAAATATTTATAGTTAAATGTATCTTAAAGATGTTCAGGAAAACCACATATAAAAGAAAAATCTGATTGCCTCACAAATGTAAGTAGAAATTTTACATGCTTAAATGTTACCTAAATAGTACTCCGTCTGTTTCATTTTACATGACATTCTTCCCTTGTTGGTCTGCCAAAAGAATGAGACCATTTTATATTTGAAAGCTCCTTAACTTTAAAATTTCCGTTTTTACCCGTTATGAGTTTTTTTCTACAAGTTTTAAGGGTACTTTTGGTATGTGCCAATAATCTTTCTCAAACTTCGTTGATAGTTGAATATTGCCTCCATATATATTGAAATAGAGAGAGTAATATAAATCACAACATTTTCTGCTTAAAAATAATTTTAAAATGTTTGGAAAAAAAATCATAGTAATGAAAAATATATTTGACTCTCAAACCATTTTTTCGAGATAACTGGAGTGGAAAGGATTATAATCAAGTTCATGAGGAAAATGAAGTATGAGGTGGCTCTCATTTTCCCTATGAACTTGCCAGTGTTTTATTTTTAAACTTATCACAAAAGAAAAGTTCGAGATAGCAATGCTCGTTGCTTGAGCTGAGACTGTATATCATGCTGTAGTGAAGCTATGGAAGAGTGAAATATGTTCATACTCATGAACTTTTGTGTTTAAGCGATTAAGGAATGAGATTTGTCTACTTTTCGAACTATAAAACTTCTAAATGTTGGTAATGAGTAATTTCTCTCTTTTAGTTTGGGATAATGAAGTTTTTAACTTCAGGTCTCACCCTCCTTTCTTAACAGCACTTTGGATCTTAATGTATTAGCCTCAATGCACCTAGAGGAGCTGTATATTGTACGGCTAATTGCTACTTACTTTGATTAAGACGTCATGTTTTGACACAATGCTCTTTTGATAGTTGCTTGGGATCATTTACCAACGTTTGACTCCAGTTTCACGATTGTTACTACTGCTAACCTGCGACATTTTGTTCACTTTCACATCTGTCTTATATAATGAAAATCAGGATGACAAAGGGAGACCTCATATCAAGAATGAGAAAAATACATATCCACTGAGTTTTGACCTGTGTGCCAACTTGACATCGGGGATTTATCTGCTTAAAAAAAAAAAAGAACAAGTAAATATTTACAATATGCTATATACTCCTATTTTGGATCCATTATTTGGGAAGAAAAAGATTGAACGGAAACATGAGTAGCATAGAAAAGTTTGACTTTAAAATGCACATTTCTTTCTTGACGTTTATTGTCGGTCAATATTGTTGATCAGTTCGACAGAATAATATGGAAAGGAAAGGAATAGAAGAAAGAAATGTGCATTTTTTTCCATTCTCTAAAAACTGAAATACACATTTCGTTCTTCTCTATTCCTTTCCTTTCCGTATTGTTCCATCAAACCGATTAACCCAATAGTGAAACTGACCAACTATAAACTTCAAGAACCCCAAAAATCAGAATATGGAGATAATGAAAGGTGATACTACAGGAAACAGGCCAGCAAATTTTTGGTCTAGAGGTGAGGCCAAGGACAAGGATTGGAATATGAGCTATTGAGCAAGAAGGACGAGTGTTGTTTTGCTGCTGTTACTCAAACCTTTAGAATTTTTCTAGGAAAGGAGAGTTTTTGCCCAGGGTTGCTGGTTGCTTTAGGTAGAAGGGGAGGTTTTAGAATTTTTTTGAAAAAAAAAACAAAAAAGAGAGAAAGAAACGGAAAAGGGAAGTGGGCAGTGTGGAGAAGAGGAACTGATGTTGCCAAAATTGGTCCCAAGTAATCAAAGTTGGCTTTTAGTTCTTTTAACCCTTCAAATTTGTGATAATACTGATGATAAGCTGGCCTCTTTTGGTCTTTCCACCTTGATTGTCTATGTCTTCTTGAACTTAAGATCTTTTGACTTGTAAAGACAATTTTGCTCATAAAATAAACAGTTTAACTTATGTGGACTAAAAGGTCTGTATTGTGCTTTGTTCAAAGTCTTGGGCTATTTGTCAGTTTTGGAGCTGAGAGATTTTCTTAAAGAATATATCGTATATGTATGTTGTGTGCATGCAGCTGAAATGATAATGGATTTTGATTGGACTTAAGGCAGCAGTAAATTAACCTTTATTATGGTAACTTTTTGAAATGGCCAATGATGTTTTTAAGGTAATTCTGCCCCTGAAGAATTGGCTCTGGAAAGTCTACACAGGGTTAGACTTTGCAGTTAAGGTTCTGAAAGCTATTAGCTTTACAAGATAATCAGTCTCTGACTTGATGAATTCAGAAGTCTCTCTAAGTAGAAAGTAATTGCCTATTTGTAGAAAATGCATTAGCTGATGAACATTTTAGCAAGTAGGTTCACCCAACAGTCAACACATTTTGCCTTTGCCTTTTTGTCTCTCTTGAGAAGTTCAATTGACGTGTTTTGTCATCCTTTTTGTTTGGTTGGTTTCTCTGTAGTACATTAAGATTGCTTTCATTGTGCAGTATGTCATGATTGTGTTGAAGGGATCTGTTCCCATGTCTTTTGGGGGTACAGAACAACCCGCTGCCTATGCCGAGTTGGTCTCCATTGGGGGCTTAAATGCTGATGTTAACAAGAAGCTCAGTGCTGCAATTGCAGACATACTTGAAACCAAATTGTCTATCCCCAAATCTCGATTTTTCCTCAAATTCTATGATACTAAGGTATGTGCTTTGCTTCTTAATCTATCAAGGATGAGTAAATTCCCCGCATATCTCTCATTGCATTCTTCCTGTTTGTTTAGGCCCATCAAAGTCAAGAATATGCACAATGTCTGCATGCTTTACACCAGTACTAGATCATGTAAATAAACTTTCACTGTTTAAGAACACCAGAAGTTTTTGTACTTTTCCGATTCCTTAAGTATTTGTGAACATAATGTTCTACTTTAGTAGTGTCGGTCATATAAGTATTTTGTCCTTTTAAACCTGACGAAACTGATGACTGCTGCTCTGTTTTGCAGGGTTCCTTCTTTGGCTGGAATGGATCTACCTTCTGAATTTCTATTTCATTCCACAATTGGCCATCTATGAGCCACTTATGAACTGTATGTATGTGGTTGGATCTGTATCTGCCAAGTAACTTGATATTATATCTTTCTTGGTAGTACTTGGAATGATGAATGTCTGGTCCTTATTAGATTTCTAAGCCCTTGATGTGATCATGGAACCGTTGTGTTGAATAGGGAGGCTTGAGCCATCAGCACTCTTATGCAATGACTTGATATCATTTAAGGAATAAGTTGCATTCTTGGAACTAAAGTGATTTGTATGGTCATTGCTGAGATCATTTTGTCCGCGTAAGATGCTCACACGCGTTCAAGTTCTTGTTTCATCCTTTTTTCCCTTATTTCTCTGCTCCATATTTGTTGCATGCCAGTAGCTCGGTCATTAGCAGAATCGTTTCACATATTTTCACCATCTTAGTATTGTCTTATGCCTTAGTTAAGCTTGGTTTTTCAATCAAATGGCTCGTGATTATCTATTCGAGATTACACACAATTAAGCTCCCTTAGTATTGGAAGTAGCTGCTAATTCTTACTCTGACAACTAAATGTGATGGAGGTGTACATTTTTTTCCTGCTGAAATAGAGACCAAAATATAGAATTCTGAATGCTGCAAAATCAACAACAATTTAATCGTTGGCATCTTTTTCTTTATTTTTTTACATTGAAAAATAAGTAGTTCTCTTACACTTTGTTTAGATCGGAGCTATCCATGGTTTCATAATGTACAGTACCGTATTGTAAATATAAAGTTTGGATAGACTGTATTGTTTGCCGCTGTTTAATAACATTTTTATTATTTGGTTAAAATGCTAATTTTTTATATATGTTAAATTTATCATGAATTATTACTAATAAAATATTTAAGACTATTATTTATGCTAATTTCTCTCAAATTAAGCCTTGTAAATTTGTAAATATATTAAGTTGTTAAGTTTTTGTAAATTCTAAACAAATTAATAAAAGAGCAGATTAAAATAACTAAGACACTCATTTTTTTTTCTTTACTACTTTCGCATTTATCTTTTTTTGGTTAAAGTTTACAGCAACTGATTGGATAGGGTAGATATCAATTGGCGCCTTTAATTTTATCAATTGAATTAATAGTCATCCAAAGGCTTTTCTTGAAATTTTTAACAATATTCTCCAGTCATGTAATATTAAATAATTTACTCATCTCCTTAAATTAGTAAACAAATGTATTCAGAAAATTAATTAATCAGTAAACCAAAACCATAGCAGCTTTGTTATTTTATACTAAATTATTCCAGATGTTTTTCTACTAAGAAATTAAGTGACAATTGTTCTGTATAAATTGAAATATGGATAA
>JACEIK010008011.1:38920-57128 GCA_018107945.1 Datura stramonium
TATTTTAAGGTTAGTAGATTTTTGAAGATTATCCCGCCAAAAGGATCCATGAATTTGTAACTGATGATCTCAGAGTGCAAGCCCAAATGGTGAGAGAGAGAGAGAGAGCTCGCATACAAGGTAGAACCGCAGAACTAAGGGACTTTTATCTAGACTTTTATCATAATCATCACAATAATATAGCTAGACGACTGGTTCTTCAAGGAAGGAGGTTGTCCTTGAAACCTGGAGAGCAGCAATCCTGAATTAGCTACTGCAAGGCTGTGTGGGGTGAAAGAAAGAAGCTTTGCAACTATGCCATTCTTCGTGACTGACCGCTAAGTGAAGTTAACAAGTAAAATTATATTTGCAGATCAGTTAGAGACCATAGGTTCAAAATAAAATATGCTACATTTGCTGGTAACCTAAGGTAAAATGCATTAAGGTGAAATACATGCACAATTGGATTAAAAAGTTATGCTACATTAGTTTGTGTTTTTATGGTGACCAAAGAGTAATAACTCTTGGCCAGAAAGTGAACCAGTATAAGCAAAATAGTACTTGGTTTAGTTTCCAGGAATACAAGAAATGCTGTTCTAGATTGGAAGACAGGGGAATTAACACAAATCCTAGCACAGACTCCAGGATTTTAAGTTGATGGGTTCTTATAGCAATCTCAAGTGTTAAATATAACAATAATGACCAGACCAATGTACTGGGCTCATGTGAACCGGTAACTATTGCACTAGATCTGTCCCTGGACCGTGCATCCACAGATTGAGGAGACTAGCCTGATTAGAAACTGTTTGTCAAAGATAGGAAGCTGGATGAGAAAGATGTACTCTGATGATACTCCATTTTCTTGATCCTCTGGATATAAGAGACACCCCCAAAGTCACCATTTTGGTGAATTGATGATTGGGGCAAATTGAATGTGCTAATAATAAGAATTAAAGTGCACATTTAACACATAATGGGATGCAGTTTTCTGAAAGCATTTAGCATCTCACTTATCCATCATTTTCACTCCGGAAAAGTAGTATAAATATTAAATTTGGACTCACTTTAAAAAAAAATTTGCAAAATTTGTGCTCCTCCCTTCTTATTTTTCTATGTTTCGTGCTTACTGGGCAAAATTAGAGCTTCGCATACGAATTTGAAAACTCCTTAATTTTAACTTAAATTCTGTATATATTTATGCTTAAAAATCTACTTAATATATAAAAATAATTTATCAAAAATTTAATAAATCATCTTCTGATATTTAAAATTTATAAACTCAAAATTTTAATTCAGCTCAATGTATCCGATAATAATTTTGTTACCCAGAGAAACAAAAGCTCCTAACGAAATATGTCAGTGACATGTGAATATATGTTTTTATTTGACAATCTTCACTCTCATAATCCTAACATGTGAATATATATTGTTGTCTAAAAATTAATTTTTGAAAACTTACAAAAGAAACAAATATAAATTCCACCTTGATATTGTCAACCACTTGCCATTGTATTTTAGTGGAAGCATTTAAAGGAAAACGTGGAACCATATGCACCTTAAATTAAAGCTAGGAAATAAATACTATTAGAAAATGATCAAAAATACCTCTTTCATCGTTAATAAAATAAATAAAAATGTCTCTTAATTAAATGAAATATTTTAAATTAATTTAAAATATCTGATTTCAAATAAATTATTTATTTTTCCTTTTAAATTCTAATCCCACCCACTAAACTAAATAAACTCAAATTAAATTAAATTTCAAAACTCATCTTTTCATCTCCATCATTAAAACACCATGTTTTTTTTCAATTTTGGGAAATCAAAATGTCTTCTTTTTCAGTATCTTGAATGGATTTACTACAGTTTCATTGTCATAATTAAAATTAGTAATTCCGTTCATGTTCATTATATACATTTTATAAATAAATAAAATTCTTCTTCAGTTTTGAGAAATCAAAATGTCATTCTTTTTCAGTATCTTGAATGGGTTTACACAGTTTCATTGTAGTAATTAAAATTAATAATCCCCTTCATGTTCATTTTATACATTTTATAAATAAATAAAATTCTTCCAGAAAAGAAAAACACATAGTTTTGGCAATACATAATAGTGACACCCTGGTGTTTTAACGGAGGAGGCGAAGATATGAGTTTTGAAATTTAATTTAATTTGAATTTATTCAATTTAATGGGTCGCGTTCGGTTTAAAGGAAAATAAATAATTTAATTAAAATTGGATATTTTAAATCTATTTGGGACATTTCATCCAATTGAGGGCATTTTTATTTACTTTATTAACGGTGAGGGTATATTTGGCCCTATATTATAACTATACTATTTGGGACATTTCATCCAATTAAGGGGCATTTTTATTTACTTTGTTAACGGCGAGAGTATATTTGGTCATATAGTATAACTAAGGACAAATTAGCTAATAGGTGAAAGTAGAAGGATATTTTTTATCTTTTTTCCTTTTCAAAATAAGTGGTGCACACCCCTTAAAAAATTATTCAATGCTAGAAAAAAAAATATTTTTATCCATTTATCTCTAATAAATATTTTGAAAAAGATGTAATTCTTTAATATTTTATTAATTTTGTAAAACTCTCTTCATTTAAATAAGGATAAATTTGAAAAAATATTTTAATGTCTTCTTGATCATGTAAAACACCACTTATTTTAAAATGAAGAATATAATATCTGAAATTTTGTACGTACTTTTCGATCTGCGTAATTAAATGATAAAATTAATATGTGGGGAATTTAAAATGAAACTAAAAAACAGTAACCAATGTACGTAGTATTGTTTGTACTTTCGCACTGTTTTGTGTTCGTTTCTAATTTTTACTTTTCAAAATAAATAATTTATTTTATGAGATATAAATTTATATTATTCTATTATATTATTTTACAAATTCTATATCATATTTTTAAAAATATATATATATTTTAATAAATATATATTTAATTTTTAAATACAAAATTAAAGATAATCATATTTAAAATACAAACCGTGCAATTAAATAATGTACATATTTTATGCAGACCCAGAATATGATAATATCCTGTATCAGAAAAATATAATAGCAAGGAAAAGGACTATTACTCATGCTAATCATATATCACTTCATAGTTTAAGTTTTACAAACATGTTGCAAAAATATTCATATTTACAATCAGATCACTAAGAATTAATTATAGGTAAACATTTAAACTACGAAAAAAAAAAGTAAAAATATTTCTAACGTATTAAAAATGATTCATAAGTATTCTTCATCTGTCTATTGATCTAAAATTATCCTCAATCTATTATTTTGGCTCAATACTATCCCTCAAACTAACAACTCTAAACTTGATATTTTTTATTATGATTGACCACGTATATATTTAATTTAAAAATAAATCCTGTCCGCTTTAAACCCAAATCCGTTGACCGACCGTAGGGGTGACATAGAAAACAGCAGCTTCAGGTAGCCAGCTGAAAATGTTACCCCTACCAAAGAATAAGAGCAATGTAAACAAGCTGGAGGGACATTAATTATCGATCGAGGGTATTATTAAGTCAAAATAATAGATTAAGATATTTTAATTAATAGATGAATAAAAGATATTTATAAATATTTTCAATATATTAAAAGAAATTTTTTAACCCTTTTCATTTAAAATTCAGCATAGGAAAATTTTAAACAGAAAAAGAGAAGCATAGAACATGATAAATGACTTATAACCGAAGTAGTGGGCCGTGTCAGACTGTTTAGGCTTGGGAAGCAATCTCAATCCAGTCGGCCACTAGGAGGCGGGGCTTAAGGGGCCTAATGATAGTGGTCCCGGGCCAGTCCCTGAGAGCCTAGACCGGTCCCCCAGGCCCAACACCTAGAACCCTCATGGTGAAGCTCCCAGCCCTACCAGGCCGGTCCCGATCTAGTTGGGGGCCAATCAGTCACTCAATACGCTTTACCTTCTGCAAGGAGTAGCATACACTACTAATTCACAAAGTGTGTCTCTAATTAATTGACACATCACATCGTACGTTGCGCTTTTATAACTAAATTGAATCATTCAGTGAGACATATTTAGCATGGAAAGCATTAAATTAGCAAACATGAGAAGCGTGAAACTCAGGATGGACAAGCGCTATAGATAGTTAGCCAAAAGAAAGCTTAAAAACAAGCTCATGAAGATAGTCCTCTATGGTGCTATCCTCCTGAGCTTTACAGATTGTCCATGCCATTTCCACAAGATGAATGCAGACTACAGTTTGGTCGAACACATGTATATAATTATTGAGTGAGAAAAATGAAAGGGAAAAAGGAGAAAGAAGATAGTATAAGATGGGAAATGTATGGCTGGGAAGTGTTAAGGGAGGAGGACCTATTTATAGTAGCTAAAGTAACATGGGAATTGACTAAGTATTTTAACAAACGTGTGTAGGAAAAGCATTTTGTCTCTATATTTGACTGATTTTCCTTTTGGTTCATTATTTACCAAAATTTCAATTACTTTTAAATAGTTAAATATGCCTCTGCCGACTACGTTACTCTCTTTCAATACTTGAAAAATGAAATAAATAGGTACGGTTCTGATTTCTGAATTGAAAATTGTGAATTATTTCTTGCTTTTACAAATGGCTATTTAGTCTTCTTCGTCTTATTTGAGACAATTTTCCAATTTTTACGTTAGCTTCATCATTGCCACACAAAATTCTTGAGTTTTTAGTCAAAAAGTAACTATACCCAAACTTTTAACTACGTCCTTAAACTATTCTTGTGAACACTAAACATCCATGAAATATCTAAAACTTAGCAAGTTACATCCTACTGCTAGAATCTCTCCAAATAAAAAATCTTACCTTCAACAATGGGCAACTCCCCTTTGGAAGAAGCTCCCCAAAATCATCCCCATCCTTTTTCTCAATTAGGGCTTTTCACGGTGCCAAATTAATGGATTAATGCTAGATGTATAATTTTTGAATTTCGAATATGAAAATTGAGGTTAAATCAAGTGGATATGTTTGATAAAGTTGAAAACATTTAATTTGGATGAAAGTTGGTTGTTCAAACTTCAAAAGATATACCTAAAATATTAAAGTTCAAATTTGACAAACCAAACAGGACAAAAATGTTAAGTTTAATTCTTGAACAAACTTCATATGGATTTTTATTTATACATATCTTAAAGTTGATTTTGAAGCGTTTAAACTTGTAATTTTTTTATTTTTTTTAGTTTTTATAATTAATTAAATTAATAATAGATCATAAACCAGGCGTGATGCGGGTGGTCTCGTTTAGTATGACTGAAAATGTCTTTCTCTTATTAATTAAGTGATTTACCTTATATGTTTCGTACATATTTTTTCACCTCACGTCCAGCTGACGTTAAACAGATTGAAAAACCTTTTTGAATCTCAAATTACGTCAAGTATCACCCTAAATATAAATCCTGTGGTGCACATTGGGGGACCAATGTAATCTTCAATTTACACTATATAATATCTTTGTGATAGTGAACCAACGTAGAATATCTCATTTGCCGCAATGCCTATATGTGTATTGGCAATAATGTTGAATCTGAATATCTTATCTAAAGATGAAACAAAATTGACAAGATGAACAACTATATACAATTTCCTTAAGCCTAGGCGCACCGCAAAGTCAATCCTCATGGGGTCGGCCTTGGAAAATATGCATTTTTTAGAGAGAAATTGTTTTTTAATTTTAAAAAAACAAATTTTTTATTTTTAAATTTTTGTAAGTGATCTTTATTTTTATATATAAAAGATTATCGTTTTCTGGCGTAAATGCAGAAAAAAAATTATTTTTAATTCAAATGGTAAAAGACAAGAAATCTCATTTGCTCAAAAATTCTATGTCAATTGAGTACTAATGTTCGATTCTTTTACATGAATGTAAGAGGCGAAGTTGAAATTTAAAATTTATGAATTTGATAATTTTAGTTATTTTTAAGTTACTCTTATTCACTTTTACTTGTCTATTATACTAAAATAACATTTTCAGTTTTATTTGTCACTTTTATAATAAAAGAAATGATATATTTTGGTCTTTAACGATTTGAATAGAAGAAAATATTGCTCTAAATCTCTTATGTGTAAAAATGATGATCTTTTAAGTATAAAAAGGTGAGGATCTTTTGTAAAAAGACCGTAAAACTTAAAAACAATTTATAAAGGGCTACAAAATCATTTCTCATGCTCGAGAAAAATATTTATTTATTTTCATGTTTTATCCTTAGCATTATTACTTATTTTTCAAATATTTTTAAGATCTAAAATTAAACATCAATTAATAGAGTATAGTGGTAAAATATTCGTGGAAATTATTATTTTAAAAAAACACATAAAATTTAAATCGAACAAGTAAAAATAAATAAAAGAAAGAAGCTAATATTTAATTCTAAACGACACATTGTGCACATATCTGAATACATGTTACATTATGATTTTGAATTAAAATTTTTAATAATAGCTGATTTAATTATTTTATTGATAATCAAGTTAAATCTGTTGGATCATAAGAATTGCATTATTTATTGATTTTAAATAATTTTTGAATGATACTAAAAATGAAATAAAAGGGAGAAAACATTGTTGGTTCTATCTCCTGTTTTTAAGGAGAGAATGAGGAGATTTTGAATGAACTTTATATATATATATATATACGGTATTTTATAAACTTATTATTGTTTTCAAATAATCAAGAGTATTAATAAGAGAGGAATCAAGGAAATTGAATGAACTTTGCTTTTTTCATAATGTAAAGATAAGGAAAGGGTATTATGTGGCTATGGAAAGGTTGATTTGATAGTGCGTATAATAATAAATTAATTTTCTCCTTTTTATTTTTAATATAGTTTTTTTCTTAACACAAGACTACAAAAAATTCTTAAATATTTAATAAAAAAAATAAACAACGTACAATGTGAAAATATATAACAAAATTAAAATAATCAAAACCACATTCTTTTTACCAAACAGCTGTTGGAGGATACGTATAATATCATTACACATTGCATTTATGAGAGAGACTTTTGAAAATTGAACCACTCTTTTCTGACTCTCATCATTTCCAGGCACTCAATATGAGTAAGGTAAAAACAAGCTGCTTACCACCCTAAAATTCATTTGCTATATTAATTTTTGAGACCTGCTAAATGTGCCCCAAATAACATTATAAATATCATCTTAATTTTATTTTAATTATTAAATATATTAAAAATAATTATTTTAAAATTTTAAATTTAAAAAGATAATTAATTATATTTTTAAAAATTTTATTCTCAATACTTATGATCATTTAAAATGTGATAAAAAATTTATTAATATATGTATTCAAAAATTAATAAAGTTATATTAATCAAAATATCATTTCTATTAGAAGTCAATGTAATTTTAGTTAGGTAGCTTTATAACATGGAATTCATCATTAATTATGTAAGAAGATTATTTAATTGATTTTATAACATGAGACGTGATATTATAGGTACTTATCTTCTTCTCATTTTCAATTCAACTTTTTATTTATTTCTCTTCTCAGGTGTCTTTTTTTCTTTTCGTGTGCATGTGTGTGTTTCATCAAAAATTTTAAAATTAATTCTATTATATATAGATCACAGTTCTTTAAGATATATTTGGTTAAGATCATCATTTTGATTGCATAGTATTTTATTCAAGTCATCAATTCTAAAATTAATCACATAGTGTTTTTTTTATATTTAAATTTTTAAATTAAAAGTCATTCAACTTTAAAATTTTAAGTCAAATCTTTATTTTTTATTATTTAAAAATCGATCAACACGTCAAGTTAATTAAAAATCAAATTTCACACGAATTTTGATATTTATACAAAAATATGATATAACATCAAATAAATTACTTACATTCAGGATAGCTTTAAAAATATCCCTTAATATTTTCTTTCATAACACAAAACTCGTTTGGGGTGTACAATATTAATTTCTTTCCTTAGTTTGGTTTTTATGATTCTTTTTACACCATCGTTAATATTAAATAAAATATAATTTAATTATTTTTTTCTTATTAATATACTCATTTGTATAATAAATTTCATAAATAATTTTTAAAAAATAATTAAAACAATTTACGTGAGATAACTTTAAAGCTAAATTCTTTTATGGAGTAAAATATATTTTTGTACAATAAATTTTAAAATTGAGATGACAATTAATTTTACATAATTATTACTTAAAATTATAAATTAAAAAAACAAAAAAAACATTTGAGATAGTCAGTTATATGAAATTGGAAATTAAATTATGATTGAAATAAATTAAAAATATTAATTTTAATTAATAATTTTAAAAAAAGTGTTAATAAATGAGGCTTGATTACTCGTAAAAATATTGCCTCAATTTCATAATATTTAAAGAAGATATATGAAAAGGATATCCGAAGAAAGGATATGAATCTTTGATTGCATATAAAGTGAGACCTACTCCAATCCATTTGTTAATAAAAGAATGCCCTCATACAAGTATGATTTGACATGCTTCACACATAATAAAAATTACAGATAGAAGCCTTAAGATTACAACATTAATGCATGACTTTCTTAAGTTATTGTTAACTAGAATCGACACTTATGAATTATATGATGTTTATTATGTGATGATGTTTATCATGTCTAAATCGCTCTAAGTTTAATTTGTTGTTGAAATATCTTCAAATTATATTTAAAAATATGATTTAAATATAGTTTAAATTTATTAAACATAATAATTAAAATTAATTTAATTAGGGTCATTTACAAATATAGTAATGATTCGCAAGTTAGCAAATTGACATATTAGGTTCTTTGTTAACTAAGACGATATAAATGAACCTGTGATTTTTATGATTTCTATAATGTGTAAGTTTACCATGTCTAAAATATTTTCAATTATATTTCAAAAATTATTTAATATATAGTTTAAATTTATTTTAAATATAATAATTATAAAAATACTTAATTAAGTATATTAATGAATGCATGACTTAAGTAATGATTCACAAGTTATCAAATCAATGTAACATTGGGCCACAAGACTACAATATATGAATACGTGACTTTCTTGTGTTGCAGTTAATTAGACTATGTCGGAATCTAATATACATGCAATTTTTTTTTTAATGAAATTGAGTGTGTGTGTATATATGTGTGTGTACATATGAAAAATATTTAAAAATATAAATTAATAATGAGGAAAATATGATGCAACACACACATATATGTTTTATATATATATATATATATACATAGAGGTGTCTTGAAAGTTTCTAACTGTGTTTATGAATATGAAATTTGCTATAAATTTATACATACGAGAACCTAGAAAGTTTTTTTCAAAAGTATTTTTATTAGAAAATCTAACAATGAAAAATGCAGTTCAATAGTAATATAAATGCTAATTCTAATAAAAATATTTATATTATTAGTATTTTTATGCATATATACACCTAAAAATATCTAAGCTTAAATTTATAAAATATTATCTTTAAATATATTAATATTTTTCACATCATGCAGGCATAAATAATTTTATTAGATTTATTTATAAGTAAATCTGTTTGACTTGCTTTTTAGTTATTTCAGAAGTATATTTTAACCTCGTCATTAATGGTTCATTCTTTTTCTTTCTTTCTTTTTTATAAAAAAATTTTCTTATTATTTTTTAACTACTCTTATTGATGTCACAGTGATTTTATTTCTCGAATTTCACTTTGAGTTTTAAAGATATTTTTGCTCATCTAAAATTTCATGGAATATTCAAAAACACGTTTCAAATTTAGTGATTGGATAATACTTGGGGAAAACTAAACGACAAACTAAATATTATGTAGTTTGATTTTAAATTTTGCAGTGCATCCACTCAATCAAAAAACTGCTATATTAGCTATAAGTTTGAACACCTAATTTGATTCGACTTATGCCATATGAATGTATAAATAAGATTTACATGAAAATATTAAAAAATTTCTAAATTTGTATGTGTAAATAAATACTAATAAAAACTTTCATAAATAAATTATATTGGAAATAACTAATAAATAAAAAAATTTCATAAACAAATTGATTTTAAAAAATTTAAATTTTGTCCAATTACCATATATGTATATTCAACTTCCTATATGTATTTGTGTAAACAAAGACCCAATAAAAAATTTCATAAATAAACTATATTAAGGAAATAATAATATTAATTAAAAACTTTTCATAAATATATTGATTAAAAACTTTTGAATTTTAATTCCCATGTATGGAGAAGGAGTTCTCATGCACGGGAAACAACTAATAAATAAATTGAAGAAAAATTTTAAATTTAAAAAAAAAAAAGGGGTTGAAATGTCAAAATAAACTATTTATAATGTTAATAAAATATTGTGGCCTTGTGGCTAAAATTCTTGTGGCCATTAGGATTTATCGTTAATCTTATTATAACCTACACTCTTCCTTTAAAATATTTATTATAACACTTATAAATCAAATAATAATATGAAAGTTAATCAACATATTAATATATTTTTTAATAATATTATTATTTTTTTTATTTTTTTTATTTTTTTTATTTTTTTTATTTTTTTTATTTTTTTTGTATTTTAAATTTTAAAAATTAAATTTAATCTTCTAATTTAATTTTAAAAATTAATTAAATTGACTTTTGAAAATTAAAAAGCTAACAAACTATTTTAAGAGCGGTATCCGCTAGCAAACCCTCTTAAAATTATCTATTAACTACAGAAATATCAAAAAAAAAAAAAAAATAAAATTAATTAATTAAAAGTTTAGTGGACAGTAATATACAAATTTGAGGAAAAATGGAGATGATATAAATTGGTTTGGAGTCAAAATTATAATTGAAATGAGTTAAAAATTCTCTAATTATATATATCTCAGTACGTGGATATATATATATATATATAATATTCAATGAATTTATTATGGGATACATTACACAAGTGATATATGAGAATACATAGGGATATATATCATCTTCTTTCGTGTTCATATTCTATTTTTGAATTTGGATTAAATTTCAATTCAAACCACCTTAATTTTTATGAAATTATTTCAAAATTGAGATTCAAACTCTTTGTAATTATACTCAATTTATTCCAACAACACCACTTAACATAAACTTTAATTTAAAAAAAACACAAATTTTCAAATTTAAATTTAAGCGAGCTTCAATAAAAAATAAGTAGAGGGTGTCAAATAAGTTTTGAAGTTAAAAAATGTAACATTGACTTGGTCAACTATCATTAACTAAAAAGTGAATTTGATTAGGGTGATTAAAAATTTTTAAGGCACCAATTAAAATTTTGAAAACTTTAAAAAAGTTCCCTTCTAAATTTTCAATTCAAAATTGAACCCCCAAAATTTAGATTCCCCCCTCCTTTATCTTTTCATATCACTTCTTTTCTTCTTCTTTCTCTTCTCTTCTCTTCTTCTTCCTCTTCTTCTTCTCCCTCTCTCCTCCTCCTCTCCTCCTCTTCTTCTATATTGTCATGTTGCTGCCGCCGCCATCATACGTCTGTCTTCATTTTTTTTTTATTGAGTTACTTCTTCTTCTTACAAGTTTTTTGCTTTGAGTCGTGAGTTGAGGAATATATTTTTCTAGCCATTAAAAATTTTTTGCGAGAAACCAAACAACGGCCGGTTATTGCAATAATTTCAATAATTATTTAATCTGTTGCAACAACTTGTCAAAATTTGTTACAACAACTATCAACTCAAACAGCGATTAAGAAGTTGTTGCAGCTTAACTCAACTTAGTTGTTGATAAATCAAACAATTGTTGAAGTTGTTGCACAACAATTTCGGCCGGTTGTTGATTTTCTGGCGAGAAGGTGAATGACGGAAAGTGAAAAAAATAAAGTGAGGGCGAGTGGTGGTGACAATAGAAAAACTCAAAGGCAGTGATAGTGACGGAGTTGGTTGTTGTTGGCGGTGATGGTAGCAAAGGAGGTGGCAATGGTGGCGGTGGAGGAGGAGTAGATGGCGGTGGAGGGGATAGTGATAGTGGCGGAGAAGTGGTGCCGGAGTGACAGCGGAGGTGGTGCCGAAGGGGAGGAGGGGGTGATGACAGCGGGGGAGGGGTGGGGAGGAGGGTCGGGTGGCGTGGGGAGGGGAGGAGTGAATAGAGTAGGGAGATAGGGATTTTGTGTAAATAACAGAATTTGAAAATTAGTGTTAACAATTTACAATATATAATTCAAATTTTAAAATATGAGTGCAAAAATATTTGAACATTAGACACATCTTAATTCGAATATATGTGATAAAAAGAGTATAAAATCTATAACCTATAATTTTTTAATTACGATTGTCATATTTATAAAAAATTCAGATATTTTGTATTTCCTATTTTTTTGAAGGCGTTATTTTTTCATCTCCTTTAACTATATATAACTATAGATATAGATAAATTTCAAATTTATTGATAAAATATCTTAAACACTTGTATCTATCAAGCAACAAAAAATATTTTGAAAGTCATAAGAATTTTATGTTATACTTAAGAAATATAAATTGTAATATGTCAAAAGAATCTCTAAATTTTTGAATCTAATTTATGTTTTAAATTAAGTTCAAATATATTAGTTTAATTAAAATTTATGTTTTAGTTTAAATTTTATATTAATTAAAAATGATAACTCCAAATAAAGAGGGAGTCCTAAACACTGCATTAGATTATGATTACGTTTTAAGTTCAATATTTATATTTTAACCAAATTCAAATAAATTTTCGGTCGCAAAGTTAAAAAAAATGCAAACCTTTCAAAAAATAATAAAATAAAAACTGCACGATTATGTTCAAATTCAGAAATATTAAAACATAATTTTTTTGGCTTATTCTTGCAAAAAAAAATTCACATAGAGATAGAAAATAATTTGACCAATTTAAGAATCTATCTAATAAAATAGATTTAGATTAAAAATAAAATATTAGATATTAATATTTAATTAATTTTAATATTTGAAATTTTATAACTTAATATTCTTTTTTCTGTTTTTATATTTTTAAATTTAATTGAGTCTCAACTTGACTGCTTCATTCTAGTTCAAATTCAATTTTTAAGTGTATATATATATATATAAAAATTGACATAGTAAAAAATAACCTGTTACAATTTGGCATGTTATAGCTCAATATTAAAATCTACCAATAGGTTTTATTTTTAAAAAATATAACAGTAAATAAATTATAAAATCTAGCATAAAGTTTTAAAAAAATAAAAAATAAAAACAGAATAACTAAAAAGGGGTAAAACTGGATGCATAAATCACTGTAGTTTGTTTTTTTTTATATTTATTTCATAAATTTCTCTTAGATTTTAGCCTTTTCCTATTACATAAATTTCTCTTAGATTTTTATTTTCTATTCCTATACAACGTTTTTTTCTTCCTTTTCCTTCGTACCTAATCCATACACTAAATCATGTTGTATATAACACGGTATTAAAATTAATAAACCCAGTTGTACTATCATATTTTATACATAATTCATACACTAATATATATATATATATATGAATTTCTTATACATTAACATGTAAAATCACATAAAAATAAAAGATACACTAATTCCTATACAAATTTTCAGACCTCAAAAAATAAAACACATAACCTAGGTTAAATATATGTATTTTATGCTCTATGTCATTATATATTAAAACATGTTTGTATATAACATGATATTAACAAAATTAAGTAAACCAGGTTTATACTTATTTTCATACATATCATTAAATATTTTTATATATAATAAAGTAAACATACCATAATATCATATCCATACAATACAGTGAAACGAGAATCTAATACAATACATAGTGAAAAATATCTACTACTAATGAAAATCAATAAATTGATCCAAAATAATTGAATTTTGTCAGCATCCTTCATCATATAATCAATGATCTTCTTTTTCTTCGGAAGACTCCTAAACTAATTTCTCAAAAGTAATATGGATGAACTTGCTTAAACACGAGTCCGACATTGAAAGGGATAATTTTTTAGAGAAAGTTCCAAAACGGAAGAAGTTGCTTTCCGGGTTAACCAAAACGGATACCTCGTTCTTGAGAGAGAACGAGGTTCTATTAAGAATTTTAAAAATAAATTATTAAACCTCGTTGGCTGTTCCATTTAATTTTTTTTTAACTTTGAACATACAAAAAAATGAATAAAAAATATATATTGAAGGAACCTCGTTGGACATCCAGCGATTCATATATATTTTTTTATTCATTTTCTTTGCATGTTCAAAGCAAATAAATTAAATGGAAATCAAAAAATGTACTCAACAACATGATCACGATCTTAAACTGATGTAGTGAAAAAGATTCACCTTGCAAATGCTATCTTCACACTTTAACACTAATCAATTCAATAAAAATACATGAATAAACCCGACGATGAACAAGAGATAGTATATTCTCAACTACTAAAACAGATAATCATGCATAACCAAATAAGTCATGAACCCCTTAAAAAGACTCCTATATATCTAATCCCTAAATTTAAGAATGCTAATCACCTAAAGATTTTCCGTTATAGGTTTATGTAACCACAATTTATAAAATTATAACCAAGATTATCTCAAATTGTATAACCACCTACCCAAACAAGCTCATTGGTCCCTACCAAATTAGTTTTCAAAAAAAGAGAGGAGTCTGGGACAATGCCATTCTAGTCCAAGAATTTATTAACCATCTCAGCAATTCGAAAAATAAGAATGGTTGCTTCATGCTCAAAACTGATCTAGAAAGACTTTCGGTGCATTGAATAATCCTTTGTGTGCACTCTGCGCTTCTTTAAATTTCCTCAAAAATTAATAAACTAATCATAGGTTGCATCACCTCTATTAGCATTGCAATTCTAGTAAATGGCTCACAGACCTCCTACTTTTTCCTATCTAAAGGTATACAGGCAAAAATCTCATATCACCCAACATCTTCATCCTTTGTTTGAAATTACTTTCCACTTATATTAATCATCAGATAGATATGTTAATATGTGATCCAATCAAGATAAATAAAAATGGTCCCCAACTTTCGCACTTCTTCTTTGCAGATGATCTTACACTTGTATTGAAAAAAAAAATACTAAAATTAATTTACTCCATTTACCACTGTGAATTATTTTTGTAGCCTCTGGACAAAGGGTTAACACATCCAAATCCAAAGTTATCCTTTCGAAGTATTATAACGTAACAGCAGGGTCTAGCTAGTCCAAAATCTGTTAAAGATCTAACCATCGCAACACTTTGGAAAATACCTAGGCTTTCCCATGCCAGTCATAATTCTAAACCGGCTGACTTTCAATATATTATTGACAAAATGAAAGCACGTCTAGCTAATTGAAAGGTTAATTTTCTGACCCAGGAAGGTCATACTGTCTTGACTAAATCAACCTTAAATATAAATCAATTCTTGGATCTGGAAGAACATCTTATTAGGTGGACACATATGCTCCAAAGGTATAGCATGAGCCCAGCTATTGAAAAAGTCATAAACTTGTGGAATCACAGATGAGATTCTAATACCCCTCCCTTAGGAATACTATTCAAGGTCCTTTGAACAAAGGAGACGAAGACTACAAACTCTCTGACCTTTAGGACGAGAAAAAATGGGATTGGACAAAAATCTCATTTAGCCTTCCACAACAATTCATAGACAAAACAAATGCAATATAACCATGAACAATATAACCATGAAATAGGTGCGATGGATAAACCCTATTGGATCATTAATACAAATGGGATGTTCAAAATAAAGTCTATGTATACTCTGTGCCTCTACCACGAATGCTTCCTTTCCATACTCATGGTTGAAAACTCTACTCTTAGTAAAATCAAAATTTTCATGTGAAACGTGTCTCACAATGGCTCGCTAGACGTATCACACAATATTGGTATTTCATAGATCCTTTCTGCCCAGATTTGGAAATTAGGAGATGAGAATATAAGCATATGCAGGAATTCTTCATTGCTAAGAAATTCTGTAGCTAGATTTTAGGATTCAACGTGAACCACATTACCCGTGACCAGAACCTCTGGCTTGAATCCCTCAGAAGGTTAAATCTCCCATCTCATCAAGTAAATCACTACGACTAAAACGAATTATTTTCCTTCGCCGTTTGGTACCTATTGTTAAATATTAGAAATAACAACATCTTCAACAATAAGTAGAAAATTCCCCTCACTGATCATTTAGTCAAATCTAGAACTTTAGAATTTCAGTTTGTACAAAAAAACCTCTACTAATTTAGAGGCCCACAAAGAAATTCTTGTTAAATGGATGCATCCTCCATCTGGTAAATTTAAATTAAATATTGATGGTGTTTAGTCAGTAAAAGAAAAAACGAATGGTATTGAGGGTATCATCAGAAATTCAAATGGAGATTGGATAGTGGGTCAGGTTTTTATAAAAAAGAAAAAACAGCTCCTAATCACCACAGTCCAGTTGAACTGGAGAAGCTCCTGTCCAGGGGCCAGGGGCTTCAAAATAACAATATAATATCTCAAAAATGTTTCTATTGAAATTGAAACGGACTCCGCGAAAATGTTGGAAACACTTGAGACATGCTCATCTAATTCTGAATCCATTATTGCATTTTGCAGGTTATTTTTGATGAAGTCAGAAGCGATCCACCGATCTGACATTACTTCCATGAAGCAAACAAAGTAGCAAATATTTTGGCCAGTCAAGATTTCAAGCAGACAATATGCGGACAAGCGTTTGTCTTGTTAACCCCTCCGATCCATTTACAACTAAAAAACCATCTCTAAGCAGATCAAAAAGGAGCAGTAACTAAGAAAATGGTGTCCATGTCAACATATGATAAGTTGAGATACCTATTTATAGTAGCCGAATAATATGGTGATTTATAAGGACAAATATGTCAAGATATATATGTTGTGGAAATTCGAGTAATTTTTTCCACAAATAACAAATTTAATAATGGCTAACAATGATAAATAAGAAGTAGAAAAGCAAATAAAGAATACCAAGTTTGACGAGGTTTGTCCAATTATGCCTAAGTCCCAGGACACCACTACAAATATGTTCCTCCGAGACAAAGAGAGAAAATAAACTAAGCCTCTAGAAAACGAGTTAGAAGGCTTCAAGTTTGGTCAATGTCAAAAACAAAAGGGGAGACTTCCTTTTATAGTCTAAGGTTGCCTCCTATGTCTAATTCTCTTCCGATGTGGGACTTTAGGCAAAAACAACAAATCTCCACCTTGGCGAAAGTTCCAAAAGTTACAAAATCTTCTCTCACAACTATCTCTAGTAGTGTCTTCAAATGCACCTGGTGCTACCAATGCAATCTTCCGATATTGATCAAGATTCGCCTGATGTTGAAATTTGATCGATGTCATATCTTAGTCATCATGCTCCTGGGGATTTTCAGGCATGCGGATCTTGAGTAGTATTTCACTCTCTTCGAATCCTCCCTTACAAAATGATATCGAACATCTATATGCTTCGTTCGATGCGTGATAGACTTGATTCTTTGCTAAACAAATAGCACTCTGGCTGTCCCAATGCTGTGACGTGCTTTTGACCAACTCACAAATCCTTCAGCAACCCTTGAAGCCAAATAGCCTCATAACAACTTCTATAACAGCCATATACTCTTGCCTCTGTAGTAGACAAAGCTGACATTGGTTGGAAAGTAGACTTCCAACTAACGGTGCCTTTGTAGTGTAAACCACATAACGGTAGATGATCTTCGTTTGTCAAATCTACCGACATAGTCGGAATCCAATATCCAGCACATATTGACCAATCTTTTTATCTGCTCAAATAATAACCCAACATCCACGGTGTTAGAATATCTTAGTAGAATCCAATTTGGCTTGCCAATGTCCTTTGAGGATCATGCATATACACACTCACAACCTAGCGCTTGTGAAATGTCGGTCTTGTACACCATAGCATACATCAAGCGTGAAATGTCAGGTCTTGTACACACCATAGCATACATCAAGCTACCAACAACGTTTGCATAAGGAATTTTTGCCATATATTCTCGTTCAACATCATTCTTTAATGTTGTGGCATAAAAGACTTGGTCATCCTTCATCAAAGGCTTTAAATAAACTGTTTTCAGCTTCTTTAGATAGCTGCACATCCATAGTTAAACAGTGTACTGTGTGTCCTTTTGCTAAGCAAGTTAGATTACCCTTTACTAGCAAGAATGTAAGAAGT
>JACEIK010008012.1:18567-35689 GCA_018107945.1 Datura stramonium
ATAGAGGACCTTCTCATCAAAGTGGGTAAGTTTATTATACTTGCTGATTTTATTATCTTAGATTTTCATGTTGATGACCAGGTACCCTTAATCTTGGGACAGTCATTCTTGGCCACCGGAGGAGCGGTAATTGCCTTAAGAGCAGGGACCCTGAAAATGAGGGTCGAGGATGAAGAAGAACTCTTCTGAGTATACCAAAAAATGAACCCACCCACATACTACAGAAAGTTTTGTAAGGTTAGTGTGTTGTCAGAGGATGAGTGTGGGGTGGTTGATTCCACAGATCCACGGCCAAAGGTAATGATAAGTGTTCATCCCGAGTCTGATAAAGGGCTTAAGTTTGATAAAAAGTTGGAGGAAGAGAGGAACAGAGTGGAGGCTGTTTCCTCTAAAAATCAAAAGAAAAGAAGATGGTTCTTGAAAGGAAACCCAGGTATGAGGATTTCCTGAAAAGGATAGTCCACGTCGTGCCGCGACATAAAATAAGGCGTTGCTTGGGAGGCAACCCAAGGGTACCACATGTACAATTTGTAATTTTTGTTTATGTTGATTTTGTTTATGGTCCACTTGTGTTGTTTTTGGTGGATATTTAAGCACAGATGGAGGGGAATTCTGAGTACCTTTGGAGGAGGAAGCTAATAAGAATGGAAGAAAAAGTGTGGGGTCAAACACCCACTTGTGCAAATGTGAAGAAAAACATGCTATTAGCTAGGCCTAGAGGCCTCAGGGAGTATTTCTCATCCTGTTGAATTTTACTTAGATGCTTTGGGGACATAGCATGATTCAAGTGTGGGGTGAGGGGAATTTTAAAAATTTTGTGCTTAATGATTTTGGTGAATGTAGTGCTTGATACATATTGGAAAATATTTTTTGAGTTGAGCATGACTTCACCACCCGTTGGTTTTTCTTTTCAGTTCTTTTCCGACGGGGGGGTCTTTGAACCGAAGAATAAAAGTTTTCTTTGTCTATATATAATGTTTTTAGTCATAGTTAGAGACTATTTCCAACGATAGATGGGATGGCGATCGTCTTGAGGAAAATTAGTTAGTAGGTTTTTGGTTTTTAACCCGTAGCTAATTGATGTCTTGATGTTCTTGTTATGT
This sequence comes from Datura stramonium, assembly GCA_018107945.1. Classification (NCBI taxonomy): domain Eukaryota; kingdom Viridiplantae; phylum Streptophyta; class Magnoliopsida; order Solanales; family Solanaceae; genus Datura; species Datura stramonium. The sequence continues at coordinate 19,671 of JACEIK010008012.1, forward strand.
GCTATACATGATTGTAAGATACAAGTGTAGTTAGTGTTGAAGCATGTAAGAAGTGCATAACTTTATTTGAGACACTTAGGCTCTTGAATTTGACTCGATGTGATTGAAACTTAATTCTAAATTCTTGTGATTAGCTGAGTAAGAGTCTGCTGAATGTGTCTTGAATTGAGCATGTGTTGTGAGTTTAAATTTTTTGAATATTCCATGCTATTGTGGAATATCTAGAACTTGCCTGGTGTGTATATAAAACGAAATGAAGGATGTGGATTGTAGGAGATGATTTAGGTATTTCTTTGAATGAACCTAATGTGTATCCCTCACTTTACCTACCTTGAATGTTGAATCCTAGTGAGCTCCATTGAGCCTTAAGCCTATTCTTTGATAGCTACAACATAAGCTTAATCCTTTTTCTTTCATAAGCCTTGAATTTGATCCAAAACTCCTAAGTGCTCAATTGAAAAATCCGAAAGAGTGAAGGAGTGAGAAGCACGAAAAAGAAGGAAAAGTAGAAGTTGTAAAAGTTGAGAAAGGTCAAGGGTGCACTTGTGTGAAAATGCCTGAGTATTGGTAGGGAGTAAGAAATAAATGAATGAAAAAGTTGCTTAACTACCCCTTACTAATAAGCTGAGTGTGCTTAAAGAAATGGGAACAAAAAGAGAAAATTCAAGAGTGAAAAGAATGAGGAGGAAGTAAGAAAAGATATGTCCTTAATGAAGGTTGAAGTTATTAAAAGCGCTTAGGGAAGATAGCCATTGTTATTATCCATAATATTACCTACCCGTCCCTTAGCTTACATTACAACCCATTAAGTCCTACTTGATCTTACGTTCATACATCCTTAAATTAGTGGAGTAAAACACTAAGGGNCATGTTGTGTTTTAAAAACTTGCGAGTAAGAATGGGTAACTCTCTTGTTGTGAGGGCACATGTTTAATGAAAGATAACATTCATGTCGGATTTCTTGATCAGTTGATTTGCATGAATTTGCTAAGATTGAGAGTCGATTCTTGAGGTTAGGAATCTTAACGTAGTTGTATATCATTTCAATGATTAAATCATGCATGCTCTATTTTTAACTTGCTATCTCAAACAATCATTGTAGCCGTAGCTTGAATTATTTTGTTAAATTAACTATGTGTGATTCTGCATTTACATGAGATGTAAAAGGGTTGTTCGAGGATGAACAAGGCTTTAAGTGTGGGGTAGGTGATCTTGGGCAAAATGGCACGCCCAAGGATACTTTACAACTTAGTTTTGTCTTGTTTATTTACTTATTTATATACATTCTCATGTAATTTTATGTAAACGTGAAGATATATACTAACCAACATGATTAGTTCTTGTTTTTGTAGGTTTAAAATGAATTTGATGAACTAATCTATGATGGGTGAAGTGGAGAAATGGAATGGGAAGAAAATTACAAAAGTCGGCAAGGAACCATGCCTTGGCAAGGCTGGCCGCGTCGGGCAGCGTGCCACGCTGCGCGTGTGCCGCGCCCAGCGCCGTGCCACGCCAATGCCAGGCGTGAAAAGAAGGCAGCAAGCAGGCCACCTGCGCGCCAGCGCCGTTCCACGCCAGGAAATCTGTGCGACAGTGTCCATGTCACGTGGGCCATCGTGCTGCACAGGCAGCGTGCCACGCCGGCCATCGCGGCAAGCTTCAGTCGAATGTCATTTTTAGGTGCTTTCTAGTGTGCTTCCGCGATTCCTCCGTGTCACGGAGGTAAATTAGCGTGTTCACCTCCGTGCCACGGAGCTATTCCATGCCGGGCATAATTTTGTACATTTCTCATTTACTATAAATAGGTCCCTTAGCTCCTAAAACATTTTGTCACGATTTATTTCTGAAAAACTGCCAAGGAGTGAAAGGAGAAGTGGGAGAACTCACCTAGGGTTCATCAATTTCATCTTGTGTTCTACCAATTCTTGCAAGTATGTTACTTTAATTATGATTTCTTGTAATTATACGAACTTGAGTGGCTAGAACTCTTCCTCTAGGGTTGAAGCCACAAGGTATGATTGTGACTATGTGAATTTGTTTTGGTTTTAAGTTATTGATTGTTGTTTTGTCTTACATTCTTAATTATGGTTGTTTTTATGATTGATCACCATGAAAACACACACGTTACACCTAGGTAAAATCTTGAGAAAGTAAACCTAGGGAAGAACAAAGAATGTAGGGAGCAAGTTTGTATCTTACGATATAATTCGTGGTTAGGATAAGAAATTATACCTAATTTGCCTTGCTTTGTTACTAAAATGGGATGAGCTAGACACAAACTTAGAATTATCACATCACCACTCGTAGAAGTAGTTGTGAAGCTAAGTTCGGTTAAATGATTAGAGGTACGAACATCCCTAATCAAGAGCATAAACTCCGTAAACCACATCCACGTAATTTAATTGCCCACGAACTAGAACGTCACATCCCCTCTCAATGATGTAGTTGTGAGGCTAGTTTGTTGTGTTTAGAGGCTCGAAAGACCATGAACATGCAATTGTAATTATGTGAGACGACAATTGATAATTCCATATTTAAACGATTACAAAGCGTAGTATCGCATGATTATGCGGCGTTAGCTCTAGTTGCTCCTTGAATGTTTTCAGAGTATTTCGATGACCACCCCTAGACTTAATTAAACTTTATCAGAAAAGTCTAAATCAACACTTGTGAAAGTTAATATCACACTTGAACTTGATAATTATCTGAATTGGTCCAGTCCCTGTGGGTTCGACATCTGGCTCTTAAAAAGGGCCACTGTATTACTTGTAAGACCACGTACATTTGCGTGTGCGCTCGGGCAGTCGTCAACAAGTTTTTGGCGCCGTTGCCGGGGAGTCTCAACAGAAATGCCTTCCCACTAATTCCAACAACTCATAAACTCTATCTAACCACAACATCATAACCTACTCAGACTTCGGCAATGTTTAAATTCACTATGGCTTTTTATCGAACAAAAGATGGGCTTGACTATGCATTATTCAATTTTACAAAATTTTTAGGTTTATTGATGTCGCCCAAATTACACCTTCATAAGAAATATAAAGTGGTCGATGTTCAAATATAGAACCAAACAAGGGTTGGGGTCGAATCCCATGAGGAATATGGCGAGGACCTCGGTTAACTAATACTGTTAGTTTGCTTATTTCCTAGAGGAGAAGATTGTAACAAGAAATAATGTAAATCAGTATATAGAAGTGAGTAGATTCTTGATTAAAATTGATTGTATTCAATGAGTGAATTGACTAGGTTTGTGTTCCCTATGACTTCATAACAACAAGACATTTTACACTAGTGATCTATTCTGGTGTTTAGCATGCAATATCGGTAAGTTAGCTTCACCTAAATGGTTGGTCCCCTAATTAGATGATTATTACCATACAACTTGATCTGTATGCGGGTGTATACTTGATTAACCCTTACCTTTGATATTGGATTAACTATTTTCAGACAAGGTCAAGCTATTAGAAGGTGTTAATCCCTTTTTCCATTCATTACCCTCTTGATCCGGTGAGTAAGAACAAGGCAAATTCCAATGTTTGTGACCATTAAGAAGCAATTTAAATGAAGGGAAGAACAATACATACATAAACCCCATTCAAGATTCACTAAGTATTTTGCCTATGTGTGTTAATTCATCATGGTGCCCACAACCCTAGTTATGGGTTTAGCTACTCATGCTTGAAGAATTATAATTAAGAATTATAGAAGAAATTATAATTGTAAACTTACGATAAATTTGTAGAAAAAACCACATATCTTGAATTATAAACAAGAATCCAAAATCAATAATCCAAAGTTGTTTGAATGTCAAAACACAAGAACAAAATTTTGAAAATTGTTTCTTGAATATCAATGTCGATCCACAACCTTCAAAATATGGTAAAAAGTCGTAAACTGTAAAAAGAAACCTAAATAAATTATTTACAGATATAAAATAAATCCTTTCCTAATTAAACAAGGAAGTCAGGTCGGTAGTGATGATGACTAGTTAGGTAAGCTAACGAGTCGTTGAATGTACTGAAAGTTCGTTCTCAACAAAAACCTTCTTCTTTATGATGTTTCACCCAACGACTCGCCAAGTGACAAGACAAGTCGTTAGGTCTTTCGTTTCTTTAGGGACCTAATTTTCCATATTTCTTCACGATTTACCCTAGCTGCTCATAATGAGTCGTTGAGTCTCATAATGACTCGTAGCTCCTTCTATCACCACTCTCAGTACTTGGATCAGATTTTTAGGATTTCTGCTAACAGATGCAAATGAAGATTCGTTCAGCTATGTGACGACTCATTACTCCTCTCTTCAAGTCTCCCAATTGTGTTGATCAAATCACAACTTCCAGTTCCAACGCCTCACCTAACGGGTCATTGTCAGACTTGATGAGTTGTGGTGTCAACTTATTGTTACCACTGTTTTCAGCCCAATTTTTGTTCTTCAAGGCTCTCTTCTCCTAACGACTTAAGGAAAGAGTCATCAAATAACATGATGACTCATTACATCATTGGCGGTCTAGCCTTAGCCCAATTTTGGTTTATTTTTCCCATTTCACTTTTCAAACCTAGTTCCCTGCAATACTTAACACAAACACATTATATCTATATAAGCATACTTGGGATTAACATAATTTCTTAGTTTTTAGCTTCGAAAGTTCCATAAAATCATAGCACATCAACACCCTTAACTTAGAACTTTTGCATGTCCTCAGGAAAAAAAATAAACCAATGCTTCAACTAAAAGAAACCTAGGGAACCTATGGCAGTCACAAACTCATGGAATAATCAGATAAAACTTTCTAACCCCTCCTATATCATCCAAAAAATCATAATGCTTCTGCAAAGCTTTCTTCCATAACAAGAAGGAATCAAGAAATGGCATTATACTATCAACCTACAACAATGCACAAAATCCCATGACACCGACCTAGACAATTAACAAGCAATGTTGTTGCCCATATTCCCTCACTATAAAGAAGTCCCAATCACTCACAGATATCCATCGATACAGTTCGGAACAAGGACTGCGTCAAATGCACTCACTCTCACAAAGAAGTGCATAAAGTGTGCATACAAAACCATAGACTTTCCCTTATTTTCTATACCTTAGCTAGTCAGAAGGTTGGATTAGGATCACTATCGGGCTTTCTTAGGCATTATAATGTAGGCTCGGGGACAGGTATGGTAAATATGGGAATAGTGACTCAACCCTCCTTGGAACTACACTACTTTGACTCCTATTAACCTCTTTTCACTATTCTTCCTTTTCCCTTCTTTTTCTTCAATCTTTCAAGACTATAGGTGCAGGTTCTTCTTTTTCCATTTTTCTGCTCTTTTCTTACATTTCTCATCAGATATTTCCTTTCGTCTCTGTTTGCAAATTTATTTTTATAAGCACATCGCACCCGCCTTTCATTTCATTACTCAACCATTTTCTACCCTACTTTTCTTATTCACCCCTATAATAGCCACGCTCAACTTAGGAAATTTGCCTGAGTTGAGTTCCAAAGTATCTAAGGAGGGACCAGGGACAAAACAGGTTCATCATAATTAAAGAAGGAAGGCGAATTGGTTAAACAACAAAAATGGTCAATTTAGGCTCAAAATGGGGATCAAGGGATATTCATATTCATTTGGTAGGTCAATTAGGATAAAGTGGACTATTATGAACAACGACCTATGATTATTTCGTATCCAGCTATTTTACAACCTTCGTATAACTAACTAGGAAAGTTTTAGATTGTACACACACTGTTGAACTAACACTAAGCACCTTACACACACAATGCACAAGACAACACCATCACTACCAATCGTTTGTTCATGCATAGTCACACAATTGTTATCACATTCACAATATTAATTCCATGCAAAGATCCAGAAAGGTCATGATATATACACTTAGCACAAACAAAATTTTAGGAGGGGTATCATTCATGAGTTCAACATGTTAATCTTGCAAAAAAAAACATTCCATTTTATTCAACTGCACTAAGTTCTCCTATTTTCCTTTCAATTGACACAATAAACAAAAATACAAAAACAAAAACCTAAACATGCTGGTTCTACTAAGTAAGAAACACCCGAGGGAAAAGATATTCCAAAATCCTCTCCTGTGACACCAGTGGTAATCGGTGCACTCTCTAAACCAATAGAGCTTGTACCCTCTCCCCGAGCTCTAGAAGCATCAACCTCTGTCCTCTCTCGGGCCTCCTCTCTAGAAAGCCTCAGTGCTACCTCTATATCCTGCAACTCTCTCTTTTTCTCTTGCAGTAGATCACCACTATCATCTCCACTCGCCTCTTCCTGAGGCCTCTTTTCTTTGACCTCTACCATGGGATGCTCGGTGATAAAATCAAAAATGGGAGGAAGATCCTCCTCACTCTCTTCCTCTGCATCTGGGATCACCGGCGGTGGTATGGCAGAGATCTGTCATGCCGACAACTCTCGTAACACTGCTCTGAGGGCATCAACCTCTGCATACCATCGTGTCAGCTCATGCACCTATAGTTGTGTGAGGTGCTCATCCATATGCCTCTCAAATGCATCTGACCGTCCATGCTATGTCCTTGATAAGCCCTCCAACTCTTTAGTTACCTAGGGCTTTACTTGCTCAATTAGCACTTTCACCTGAAGTGCTGTGTGGGCCTTCTGCTTTTCTGCCTTAGCCAGCTTCCTAGCCATGTCAGTGATGAACTCCTGTGACATTATGACTAGGACATACAGTGAGGATCATGGTGACAAAGCTGGCGGTCTAGCTGCTGGTGTGATGGAAGACGATGCTAGGGCCTTAGTAGTGTCGGGCACATTTGCTGCAGTAGTGGTATTAGGCTAACCACCTGTCTCATGACCCATTGGAGGCTTTGTCTCGAACTCAGTGAACCCTGGAGTATCACTTAGAGGACCCCACATGTAATGCCTTAGCTAATAAGGTAGCCTTTGTGGCAATGAAAGCCTGACTCTTGGCCTTAGAGACCAAATTCGTATCATTCCTGATCAACCCGATATCCGTAATTTTGAGCACCTCAACCTTCTGGTCAACCATGGGCAACTCGAGGACCTGTGACTCCCTACTAAGGGTGGCTAGGGAATCAGGTTTGATCCGGTCTGGTCTGGTACTGGTAAGACCCAATTTCGGTAGGTCCGATAGGAAATGGGATAGGGGGTCCCAGGTAGGGGGCCGATGTAATACCCCCAAAGCCCCTAAGATCAAATCCGATGGTGAAAGCAAAGAAAATAGGAAATGTTGTACNCCAGGTCACAAGAAGACTTGTCCAGTGACCCATGAAGTCACTTCACGAGTCGTGATGTGGCTCATTAGGCAAGCAAAAGATTTGAGATTGGAAGTTGTTCTGGGACTCGACAATGAGTGGGACGATGAGTCATCCAGTGGCTTACCCCACGAGTCATGGACAGGGGGTCTTCACGAGTGCAGCCACGAGCCATGAAGTCACTTCACAACTCATGAAGAAAGTCGTGGTCAGGATGGCAAGTTGAAGGTCTGAATTTCAAGTAGTAGGAACGAGTGTGGACCACGAGTCGTGGATGGTCCCAACAACTCATGAAGTACCTCGTGGGGACTGGTAGAGTCCATTTTTCTGCGAATTTAGTAAGGGTATTTTCATAATTTCTAAGCTCCTAAGTCCTAAACTATGTCATTTTAAGCTCTGTTAGGAGGGTTTTAAGAGCGCTTAGCCTATCCTAAGTCATTATCTCCCATGCATGCAAGATAGAGGGTTCTAGTGAAAATCAAGCTTGAGAATTCTCCTAGTTCTTCCCAAATCTCTTGGGCCTTCAAGGAAGGGTGTAAAATCAAATTGCCCAGATATGTAAGGTTATGAATGAGAGCTTCTCTTCACTCTCATGCCCAATCTTCTTCTCAAGTTCATGATTCAAGTGTATGATTCAATAGAGTTTTAACCCAAAGTATGAATTCTCTATGTTTTAATCATGAGTTAAGCCCCTTCATGTTTTAAATGATATTTTATGATTCATGGACATGTTTTATACTTATTTTGAATTACAATTCATGATTTCTAGTTTTGGAAATATTATGCCCAATAACGCAAGTTTCATGAAAAATTAAGATTATGATCTATGTTTTGAAGCATGATGGGATGTTTAGCATGAAAGAATGTTTATGAATTACCCATGTATGAATCCATAATTTTTGACTAGCAAGTGTAGTTCAAGAATGTTAAAGATTGGGCAATCCCACATGATTTCATTATTTAGTTCAATTTTATGATGTTAGCTTACACATGGTTTTGGAGTCTACACTCCCACTTTGAGCTTATGGTATGTTTTGAGCCAAGGCTCCTCATATTCATAATTCAGACTATGTATGTAATTTCATGATTAGCTTCATTGAAAAATGATGATTCAGCTTCATTGACAAATGATGGAGAACATATGCATGTTTTTGGGAGTAGTTTCTAGCACCGAGTAGGCTAGGGGTTCAGGTAAACCCCGATCCTCAGAAGTGCGCGCCAACATAGGTTTATTCAAATTTATTAGGACCTTCCTTGTAAGCTTTCCGTGCCCCAAGGGGCCTTCAGCTTGATATCGATATCATGGTAGCGTCCTTAGCCCTGACAAGGCTTTGGAAGGCTTTGCCCACTTGAGTGTAATAGTTGGGATCATGTAAGCTCTATCGTGATACTGTCGGTTATATGACGAGTCTCCCTTTATTTCTTATGATTTCAGTTATGCATGTTCATCAATTATGATATTATATTTTTAACAGGTTTGACCTAGTTTTCAGTTTATCAGTTTTACTTATGATCATTAGTTTCACCTTTGGGTCATTTGTTTTAGTTATGAGATTCAGTTATGTTTATTCATGTTGTCAGATATCATCATGCAGTCCTTACTCTCAGAATCTTACATTAATAAGATTTATGTTATGCATGTTTTCAGTTTATACTTACTGAGCCTGTTTTACTTACCTTGCATATTTAGTACCAAGTACTGACCGAATACTCTATGTTGTATCATTTCATGATACAGACTCAGATATTCAGGTTTAGTTTCGTCGCTAGCCAGTTTTCATAGTTCAGTCCAGACAGCTTGTTGGTGAGTCCTCATCCTTCGAGGAATGTTAGATAATTAGGCTATTGTCATTTTCAGTTTCAGACTTCTAGTGAGCTAGTTGGGTGTGTTGTCTATTAGCTTGTCAATATGTTAGAGGTTTATCAGACATAGTTTGTATATTCAGCTTTGGACCAGTGTTTGAGATTTTTCTTTGTTTAAATATTCTATTATTTAGACTTCCGCTATGTCAGAATATAGATTCCTCTTTGTGTAGGTTGAGCTTTAGTTTTCATGTTCATGCCATGGGTTGACTTGGAGCTATTTTTGATTTTAGGTTTCGTGTCTAGATCCGGGCCTATGTTCGAATCGTGACAAACATGGTATCAGAGCAAAGGTTTAGTGTGTCCTAGGGTGTTCGAAAGCAGCGTTAAGTAGAGTCTTTTTCATGGGTATGAAGCGCACCACACTTATGACGAATTGGCTACGAAACATTTTAGGAAATTTTCCTTCTTTCATGACCTATATCGTGCGATAGAGTATCTCTCTATCCTTCTAACTCGTGCTATACGCATTTGCAGAATCATGCCTCCATGACGAGTTAATGGAAGAAGGAACGACAACGGAAATGAAAAGGTAATACCCCAAAGCCCTAAGATTAGACCCGAGGGTTCAAACGGAGGAAATAGAAAATTTTTGCACCAGGTCACAGGATGAGTCATCTAGTGACCCATGAGGAGACTTCACGAGTCATTAACTGACTCTTGAAGTGAAGAGAGAATTAGTAGGAACTCGTAGTTAGGGGGTGACCACGAGAGAAGCAACGAGTCATGGTCAGGGCAATGAATCGTTAAGTGAGTCATGGTCAAGATGGTCTATGGTTCAAGGTTTAATTTCCTGGAGATGCCACGAGAGGCATCCACGAGTCGTGAAATGACTCCATGACTCATGGAGTTGGTCGTGGTCAGGAGCAAGTTTTGAAGTGTGAGATTTGGGGCAGTGTATTTCACTACTGGGTCACCACGAGTCGTTAGGTATACCACGAGTCGTGGTGTTCCTCGTGGTGACTGGCAATGTGTATTTTCCCTGCATTTTAGTAAGGGTGTTTTCATAATTCCTAAGTCCATAAGTCCTAAACTATGTCGATTTAAGCTCCGTTAGGAGGATTTTAGGGGTGCTTAACCTATTCTAAACCTCCCCATTCCATGCATGCAAGATTAAGGAGTCTATTGAAGGTCAAACTAGAGGATTCTTTAGGTTCTTCCTCAATTCGCTTGGATTCTCTAGAGATATTGTGAAATCAAGGTACCCAGGTATGTATGGTTATGAATGGGAGTATTCCTTCACTCCCATGCCCAAATCCTCTTCTAAATTCATGTAATTCAAGGTTGATGAGTCTACGGGGTTTTAACCAAATTTGTGAAATTCTCTAAGTATCTATCATGGGTAACATCTATTTATATTTCTAATGTTCTCTTAAGATTCATGGGCATGTTTTATGATAATTTTAATCACAAATTCATGATTTCAAAGTCTCTCAATTATGATGCCCAATCATGAAAGTTCATGAAGAGTTGAGATTATGATCTATGTTTCTAAGTATGATGAGATGTTTATGATGAAAGCATAATTTCAAATTACACATGTTTATATCCATGATTTTGACTATCTCAAAGCATGTATAAGTTCGGGCAAGCCCATATGATCAAGTATGATTCATAATTTACTTCAATTTCATGTTATTAGCTTACCACATGATTTTGGAGTCTAGACTCCCACTTTTCAGCTTGTGGTATGGTTGAGCCTAGGCTCCTCGTGATATGTTTTTAGATTATGCATGTACTATTATGATTCATCTTCATCGCAAGATGATGGTTCAACTTCGATGAAAAATGACGGAGAACATATGTATGTTTTTGGAAGTAGTGTCTAGCATCGAGTAGGCTAAGGGTTCAGTCAACCCTGTGCCTCAGAACTACGTGCCAACATAAGTATGTTCAGATTATTTGGGACCTCCCTTGTGAGCTTTTCTTCCCCTCGAAGGGCCTTCAGCTTCATATCGATATCATGGTAGCACCCTTAGCCCTGACAAGGCTTTGGACGACTCTGCCTACTTGAGTGTAATAATCGGGACCATGTAAGTTCTATCGTGGTAATGTCGGTTATATGAAGAGTCTCCTATTGTTCCTCATGATTTTTAGTTATGCATGTTCATCAGTTATTATATTATGTTTTCAGCAGGTTTGGCCCAATGTATAGTTTTTCTTATGATTATCAGTTTCAATTTTGGGTCATTCGAATCAGCTATGATACTCAATCATGTTTAAATAATGTTTTCAGATAATAGCATGCAAGCCTTACTTTCAGAATCTTATCTTGATTATGTTTTATGATATGCATGATTTCAGTTTTTACTTACTTAGTGATTTTACTTACCTTGTATACTCAGTACATTCCAAGTACTGATCGCATACTCTAAATGATACAGGCTTGAACGTTCAGGTTCAGTCCCATCGCTAACCAGATTCTTAGAGTTCTAGCATACTCAGCCGGTTGGTGAGTCCTCATCCTTCGAGGACCTTATTATCAGCTTGTATTCAATATCTTTAGTTTTAGCCTTTAGTGAATTAGTTTGGGTCTTGTCCCATCAACTTGTCAGGCTGTAGAGGCTTATCAAACATAGCATGTATTCAGCTCCAGATCAGTATTATGTTTTTCATTGTTCAGATATTATAGGATTTTAAGACTTCCACTATTTAAAATGTTAGACTTTCTGCATATATTATGTTGAGCTTTAGTTGTTATGTTCATGCCAGGGGTCGACTTAGAGCCATTTATGGTTTTTTGTCCCGTATCTCAATCCGGGCCTATGTTCGGATCGTGACAGGAAATAGCCACGAGGATGGCAATGGAGACTGGAATCATCAAGCTCCACCAGCCCTAGCGGATCATATGCCCAAGCAGGTTGCCCATGCTAAGTTTAGGGCGGCTATCAAGATGTTGGCGCAGGCATTGACCGCTCAACCAGCATACAGTAGCTCATGTTCCTAGAATGGGAACACAACGACGGCTAGAGTTAGGGACTTCCTCAAGATGAATCCCCCTGAGTTTCTTGGGTCGAAAGTGGATGAGGATCCACATGAGTTCATCGAGGAGATTTAGAAGATCACCCAGATTATGGGGGTAATGGAGGAGGAGTGTGTAGACCTAGCCTCTTATTAGTTGAATAGGGTTGCTCATATTTGGTACAAACAATGGAAGGATGTACGAGGAGTCGAAGCGGATCCCATTGGTTGAAATGAGTTTCTCACCGTATTCTTAGACTGATTCTTTCCCCGAGAGATGAGGGAAATCAAGGCAGCAGAGTTCTAAATCTAAGATAAAACAATATGACCATCCAGGAGTATGCTCTAGAGTTCACCTGCTTGTCCAAGTATGCGCCGGAGATAGTGACCGATCAGAGGGCTCTGCTGAGCAGATTTATGAACAGGGTAGCGGACTACATGGTCAAGGACTGCAGGACCACTATGCTACATCAAGACATCGACTTCTCCCGATTGGTTTTATATGCACAACATATAGAGGCAGTGCAGATGAGGGAGAGGGAGAGAGAGACAAAGAGGGCCAAGACAGATAGTTTTGGGTTCTCCCAGCAGAGGTCGGGAGGTGGACATCGTCAGCAGTCCCACCAGAGATCATCAGCCCTAGCATCGTTAGTTGTAAGTGTGCCATCCAGATCTAGGCATGATCAGAGGGGACGGGTGTCAGGCTCTTGAGGTCAGGGGAGTAGGTCAGTGGATCCCAGTATTCCAGGTTGTGATAGTTGTGGTAGGAGGCGCCTGGTCAGTGCTTAGCGGGAACAGGTGCATGTTTTGGGTGTGGGAAGTTCGGTCATATGCTCAGAGACTGTACAACATCCAGACAGGGCCAGGGTAGAGGTTGAGACACAATCACCAGTTCAACAGCTCCACCAGCACGCTCAGCTTAGCAGGGTGCATCCACTAGTGCAGGTGGTGCTCAGTGTCAGAACATGTTTTATACCCTCTCGTCTCATCAGGAGCAGGTGGTTGCCGCAGATGTGGTCACTGGTATGTTACGAGTATTTCATCTTGATGTATATGCATTGTTAGATACATGGGATACTTTATCTTTTGTGACGCCCTATGTTGTTACTAGTTTCGGATTCAGCTCCGAAATCCTATCAAAACCCTTCCCAGTCTCTACACCAGTCAGTGACTCAGTTATAGCTTGATGGGTATATAGAAATTTCCCTGTCACAGTCCTTCAGAAAGTTACATCAGCAGATCTAGTAGAGTTATACATGATAGATTTTGACGTTATCTTTGGCATGGATTAGTTAAATGCATGTTATGCCTCCGTGAATTATAGAATCGGTACGGTATAGTTTCGATTTCTGAGTGAGCCAGTCCTAGAATGCAAGGGTAGTTCAGCTGCGCCTGTAGGTCGCTTTATTTCCTACCTTAAGGTTAGAAAGATGATTTCTAAAAGGTGTGTTTACCATCTAGTTCGGTTTAAGGATGCTACGTTAGAGATCCCGACTCTCCAGCCAGTTCTATAGTGTGTGAGTATCCGAAGGTGTTTCCAGATGATCTACCCGGAGTCCCTCTCGAGCAGGAGATTGACTTTTATATTGATCTTTTTTTTGATACGCAGCCTATATCTATTCCTCCTTACGGAATGGCTCCAGCAGAGCTAAAGGAGTTGAAAATGCAGTTGAAGGATCTCTTGGATAAGGGTTTCATCAGACCTAGAAAATCCCAATGGGATGCACCAATTCTTTTGGTTCGGAAGAAGGATTGTTCTCTACGTATGTGTATTCACTACCGGTAGTTGAACAAGGTTATAATCAAGAACAAGTATCCTCTTCCCAGGATTGATGATTTGTTTGGCCAACTTCAGGGTGCTAAGTTCTTGTCAAAGATATACCTCAGGTCTCGTTATCACCAGCTTAGAGTTTGGGAGAGTGACATCCCGAAGACTTCCTTCAGGACTTAGTATGGTCACTATGAGTTTGTAGATATATCATTTAGACGAACGAATGCTCCTGCAACTTTTATGGATTTGATGAACAGGGTGTTCAAGCCATATTTGGATATGTTCATGATTATGTTCATCGATGATATTCTCATATACTCTCGGAGCATGGAGGAGTATGCTGCTAATTTAAGGATGGTGCTACAGACCCTTAAGGATCGTCAGTTATATTCTAAGTTTAGCAAATGTGAGTTTTGGTTGAACTCAGTGGCATATTTGGGTCATTTGGTGTCGAGTGAGGGTGTACAGGTGGACTCTCAAAAGATAGAAGCGTTGAAGAATGGGCCTAGACCAGTGAGTCCTTCAGACATCAGGAGTTTCTTAGGTTTAGCGGGCTACTACAGAAGGTTTGTTGAGGGATTTTCATCCATTGCACCACCGTTGACTAAGTTGACCCAGAAGAAAGTCAAATTTCATTGGTCGAATGCATGTGAGAAGAGTTTTCAAGTGTAAAAGACTCAGCTCACTTCAGCCCCAAGATTGACCCTACCCGAGGGTACAGATGGATTTGTAGTGTATTATGATGACTCTAGGATTGGTCTTTGTTGTGTGTTGATGAAGCAGGGTAAGGTCATTGCGTATGCCTCTATACATCTCAAGACTCATCAGAAGAATTAACCAACGCACGACCTAGAATTGGCAGTAGTGGTGTTTGCATTAAATATTTGGAGACACTATTTGTATGGGGTCCATGTAGATGTGTTCAAGGACCACAAGAGTCTTCAGTATGTGTTTACCTAGAAGAACCTGAATTTGCGAAAAAGGAGGTGGTTAGAGCTTCTCAAGGATTATGACACGAGTGTCCTTTATCATCCGGGCAAGGCCAATGTAGGGACATATGCTCTTTGCAGGCTATCCATGGAGAGAGTTACTCATGTGGAAGATGGGAGAAAAGAGTTGGCCAAGGATTTTCATCGGCTTGCACAATTAGAAGTTCATCTTGTTGACTCGACAGATGGTGGTGTCATTGTTCAGAATGGTTCAGAATCCTCTTTGGTGACTGAGGTCAAGGCTAAGCAAGATGAGGATCCTATTTTGCTAAAGTTGAGGGAAGCAGTTTAGAATCAGAAGGTTGAGGTCTTCTCCCGAGGGGGAGATGGTGTACTTCGATAAAAGGTTATTTGTGTGTTCCAGATGTTGGCAATGTGAGGGAGCGGATGTTGCATGAGGCTTATGGTTCACCATATTCTATACATCCAAATTCCACCAAGATGTACCGTGACCTACGGGATGTTTATTGTAGGAATGTCATGAAGAAGGACATAGCAGAGTTTGTAGCTAAGTGTCTGAACTGTCAACAATTGAAAGTGGAGCATTAAAGACCAGGAGGTGTGCTATAAGACATCAGTATCCCCACTTGGAAGTGGGAAGAGATCAATATGGACTTCATTTTTCACGACCTGAACATAGGCCCGGATCGAGACACGAGACAAGGAACCTCGAGGGGCTTAAAGTCGACCCATGGAATGTATATAACATCTACCTCAATCATAAATGCGGAGGATTAACATGATAAACTTAGCGAAAATTTGAAATAAGCATAACATCAGAAATACACACGAATCTGAAGCTGATTACATTATGTCAGAAAAGCCTCTAATACTGATGAGTTGATGAAACAAGACCCCCAACCAACTTTCTAACTGAGTACATAAAGAAAACTGATAAAGCATGGTCCTAGGGAGATGAGGACTCACCAATAGATGTGGGATGCTAACTCTGAAAGGCTGGCTAAGGATGAGGCTGAGTCTGAGTACTGGGGCTTGTATCATAAAATGATACAACATAGAGTATGCGGTTAGTACGTGGAATGTACCGAGTATGCAAGGTAAGTAAAACCGCTTAATAAGTAAAATCATTTAAAACATGCATGATATAAAACATAATCAAATCAAGAATCTGAGAGTAGGGCTTGCATGCTATTTTCTGAAATTATGATC
>JACEIK010008013.1:15344-26394 GCA_018107945.1 Datura stramonium
CCATCTTCATCCAAACTGGGACGGCATGCCACTCCTTGGAGTGACGTAAACCCACCCGCTCAGTGGGCGACATGATTACCAACCCAGGGGCGGCGAGGACACTCAATAAGATGCCCTCACAACAACATCAAGACTCAACAAACAAATTGCACATATATATAGCAAACATGTTTAACTGAAAAGTACTATCTGAATTCTGATTTCTTTCTGTGTTTATCTGTTTCTTATACTGTTTATACTGATTCTATAATCTTTATCTAACTGTATGGCTAATCTGTAGCCAAGATACTATATGTCTGAATGGCTAATCTGTAGCAAAGATATCATCTGTCTGAATGACTAAGCTGTAGCCAAGATATAATCTGTCTATCTGATTTTACTTTACTAACTTTATTCTAAAAATATGTATCTTTTTATTATTTTAACAACATGCTTGCTAATCATACAATAGGCTATACTGAATTTGGGATGCTAACTCGCCATTTGGCGCATGCTTTATTGACTTTCGGACTGAGTACGATACAACAACGCAAACCAGATTTACTAAACTTACTCAATACTCAACATTCAACTCCGAGAATTCGATTACGGAGTTTACTATGATTTACAAGGCCAAAGCTACTAATTTGCCAAAGAAACTGGCTTTACATACCTTAACCTCGAGTTATCCGACTGTCGGACGGAGCTCGGTCAGTACTCCAGCTATTTCTCCCAACTGCATTCATATACACGNAGACGGTCAAAAACTTGCTATTTTTCGGAAGTCCAGAAGGGAGAAATATTCACTTTACGGCTAGGAGCACATTGACACTAGTTTGGAGCAATTCTACTTACCTTAGTCCGGTAGCTCAATGATTTGTCGACCGTATTTCGTGAAACAAAATCCGTAGGAATGCTCCCTGCTGATAAATACCTCGGTACCTGAGGTTAATTTAAATTTGGACTACGTTTGACGGCGTAATCGAATGATATTTTATTTCACTCTTCGTCTTCTCTCTGTTCTCTCACAATTTTTCTGGAAATTATAAGGTAAGTGATCAATTAAAACCGAAGTGGGGCTTTATATACTTGGGCCTGGACAGGCCCAATGTGTCATGGAGCCAACGCGGTGGCCCCGCCTCCGTGACACGCTTCCATCGTGGAGGGGCTCTGCCCCGGCTCCTTCCGCGATGGTTCGACAAGTTTCTCGTCTGATCCTTTCCCGGGCCTTTTTCTAGTACGTATGGCTTTCAAATATGCTTAACCAACACGCGAATAGGCCATCTATGTGTCGGGAATCTTATGGGGTGTAACACATGATTTCTTGACTTTGGCATAAAAATTAAGTGTGGGATGCTTGAAAGGATGGGGGAAGATGAAAAAGGGAAAGTGAAAAACAAAAAGAGGGACTTCATGCCTAAATTCTGCAGTTAGTTGTGCAAATTGCTACATATCCCATTTTTCCTAAGCTCTATTGTGAAAAATGCTATCCTCTGTAACTGTGGGCATGTAAAAGCAAAAAGGTAAGCATTCTTAAGTGCAAGTTTCCAACTACTTGAAGTCTGAGTAAAGCAGTATTAACTTCATGTAATTGCTAGAGTCATAGATACGAGTTATTTGAATGTACGAAGTCTGAGTAGTACAAGATAATTGCCAAGTCTAATGTTTCAAATGCAATGTGCTTTTAGTGAAAATTCTATATAATGTTGTGTTTGCTTTATCTTGTCAAAGTGGTGATTATGATTAATTGTGGGAGTAACTGTTCATTGAAGTGTAAAGAAGGGGAAGTCTGAGTACCCGAATGACTATGACTAGTGAAACCACGCTAGCAACTAAGTGTGGGGTAACTAACCGAAGCTCTGCCTTAGTGTTGGCTAGCCGTGTTAATTACTGATGAATTTGGTTTATGGTTTTGACTGAACAGGAACAATGTCGGCTAGACAAGACAAGGGAAAAGGTGTCTCAACCTACGGCACAGGCCGAAAAAGGCATCGACTGGGTGCAGCTGTGCTAGTAGCCCCACCAGTTCCCAGGGGCTAGAAAAGGAGGTTTGGTACTAGATGGGTGGAAGATGAAGGTAAAAAGTGGTATGGAAAGCATAAGGAGTCAAAATACTTTCCGGAGGAGTAAATTGATCGGGATAGTTGATCGGGATAGTTTGGCACAAGAGTTCCCCCGGATACTGCACAGGATACACACCTTGGGCATGGACTTTATCTTTAATGCGCCTAGGGAGTGTAATTTACACATGGTGTGGTAATTCTACGCGAACTAGGACCCCACTCTTCACAGCCACACAATCAAGATCCGGGGGCAGGTGGTTCCCTTTGAGGCACATCACTTAAATGCCATCTTGGGGACACCTGACATAGACCCACATCTGCTCCGCCAGCTGAATATCACCCCACCATATGGTGATATCCAACAGACATTATGCGGCCAACAATTAATAGCTAGGTGGAGGTACCACAAAGAGAAAGTGTACTACCAAACATTGCCCTATTTACAGATGAATAGGGAGGCCCGAGTGTGGTTGAAGATTGTTTGCACTTGCCTCATTCTTGGGGTGCATATGACTGATGTCACTTGAGACAGGGTCTACCTAGTATACGCCTTGATGAAAAACGTTGAAATTAATATTGGGGCGGTGATCATATTAGCAATAAAAAGGCAAGGTTGCATTAGGGGCACAGGTATGGGTTTGGCAGTCTACTCACCACCTATCTCAGAAGCCATGACATTGAAGAGGAAGCTCTAGACTACAGACCAAGGGTAGAATGACGCGCTGTGGATGTGACCAAGACTAAGGCGCTAGACACCACATACGGGCCAGTTCTCATATTAGCCGAGTGACACGTTCGAGATGACAGCAATGCAGCCCCGATATTTGGATTACAAATGCTATAGTTGTGCATTGGGGGATGTCCCGCAACAGAGGATGAGTTATGGTAAGTGAACAGTGACTACCCGATGAATGAGCATGCTAGAGCCATGTGCAGGATTAGCCAAGCATTTGTAGAGCCCGTGGATGATGATGTACCCACCGATGAGGAGAGGCGCTGGGAGGACTCAGACATTGAGTCAGATAAAGATGAGGGAGATGACTCGGACCTCGGTGATGAGGCCTTTGCACCGGATGAAGAAAATTGAACGAATTTCTTGATCAGGGAGTCTTTGCTACCCTAACTCTATTTTTACATTGATTTGTTTCAAGAACTTAGGACAATGCTCAATTTAAGTGTGGGGTGGTTATTTTATGTTTGTTTATTTATGTGGTTCTCTGACTGTGGCATGTATAGACTGGTAACAATTAGACTCTATGGCATGTAATTTGTGGCTAGGAACAAGATGTGGTACTCAATCTGTAATAGCTAATAAGCTTTGTTCCTAGGGTGTTCTATTTTTTGTGATTATTTTTCATGCTTTGGGTTCCTCAACTTTTGTTTTCAGTGCTTTTCCCGAGGATAGTCCCTTTGAACCGAGCAAAAGAAAATTTGTTTTTTAGTCATAGGTAGAGACTATTTCCTATGATGGATGGATGCCGACCGTCTTAAGGAAATTTAGTCACGTTTAGGAAATAGGAAATAAAACCATCACTATTGGGCTAAAACACTTCACTTGGTTAGATTCTAGACTTCATGGAATATACATTTGGACAAGAAAATGGTGAGGAGAAAATGGTAGGATCACATAGGCTGTGGTGTTTTACTCTAAATTGCAAAATTGTAGGCTTAATTGTGTTTGTAACTCAATATGGATGAAATCATGAAAGGAGTCTAAGCTAACCAAAGGTGAGCCTCTATGCCATGTGTGGTGAGAACTAGTTGTATTTCTTGCAAACTAACGTCTGGAATTTTCCTTGCATGTACAAAAAGCTGAAAGTGGCATTAAGCTTAGATGATTTGATTAAGGCACTTCTTTGTGAACCGAGTTAGTTGAGCCATCTCATTCATTGTCCCTGACCTTGATGATTGTCCCTAGTGAGCCTCGTTTGAATCTTTAAGCCTAATCTTATTGGAACACCCTCATTAAGGAGCCTTACCCCATTTTTTCAAATGACTTCAATGTCACTTTGTTCCAAATAGATCCTATTGCGCTTTATAGAGACAATATTTTAAAGGGGGAAAAAGGGGTGTGTGTACTTCATTTATTAGTCATAAGCTGTATATATACATGAGAAAAAAGAAATATATATACATATTTATATGATGTATATACTTATACACATGTGTATATATAGTATATTGATGAGTTTAAGCCAAGGGTACACAATCTGTACATCTATGAGGACATTTTGAAAGGAGGTAGAGTGAAAGGCAAAAGAAGTAAGGTGCTGAAAATAAAAATGTGTAATTATGTTAAAGTGCATAGGGATAAGAGTAACTACAACCTAAATAATCCTACCAATCCCTTAGCCGATATTACAACCCGGAAAAAGCCCTTTTGATCTTACAAGTGATGTTATGCTCGGTTGAG
This sequence comes from Datura stramonium, assembly GCA_018107945.1. Classification (NCBI taxonomy): domain Eukaryota; kingdom Viridiplantae; phylum Streptophyta; class Magnoliopsida; order Solanales; family Solanaceae; genus Datura; species Datura stramonium. Next base: position 19,800 of record JACEIK010008013.1, read on the forward strand.
TATTACACTATAGGCAAATTCATGATGCATTAGATTTTCTTGAAATAGTCTTCAGAGTGTGAGCGATTCAGTAATATAATGTGCTTCATTATGATTATCTTGATTTCATTGCAGTAGGAACATCATACATAAGTGAGGGAACATAATGGTGGACTTTTAGTTAAGCTAATACTTCATTATTATGATTTAGACATGTTGATCGGATTTTCGATTGAAAAGTTATTCATTAGGGATTGTGTGATTCTTCTCATTAAAATGGTTAGTGAAGACCATGATTGATGAAGTGAATGGTACTCCATGATTAAAGTGTTTAGCACAACTAGGTGTGAGTTACCTTGGCCCTCTAATGATGGTAATGTTGTTGAAATCATGTCGAGGATACTAAAAGCTTATCTGAGGAAAAATAAGGTTATAAGTGTAGGGTGGTGATATTGGGCGTATTTATATGACCAAACTCCGTATTTTCAACCCTTTGGGAGTCTAGTTAAGGATGATAGTGATGTATTCACACACGTTTTGAGTTAACTATGCTTGTTTTTCTTTTGCGGATTAATAATTGTGTTGTGACTATTTGCAGGTGGATAAGACAAAGATGTCACTGGGAAGAGCAAGTGAAACTCTGAGTGGGAGCATGGAAATGTTTGGAGAGCGTTAACATTAAGCTGAAAGTTTACCACCGTGTCATGTCAAGGATTATTCGCATTGAACAAAACGTGCCACAGTGCATGAGTAGAGGAAGAAAATTTTTGAATATGGAAGGCACAAAACAGTGAGGCTACGCGACAAGTCCATGTCACGGAGAAGACTTGGTGTGTTAAGCTCCATGACACAGAGCTTGGATTTCCAAATATGCCAAGTTCTAGTGAAGGTACGCGATAGCCCCATGGCACAGAGATGAAGATCCGCGTTAGCCTATGCGCCAGGGAGGAAGGCATTCAAGCCCCGTCCCAATTCCAGTGCACCTCTGCTATAGCTCCGTGTCACCGGAGCTATTTCACCGCGGCACGGAGCTCAGTTTATCACTGTGAAATTTTACACCTGTATAAATAGAATACTTAGACTTTTATTTTGGATTATTTGATATTTTGGCAAGAACGTGGGAAACAGTAGTAGAGCTGAAGAAAATTCTAGGATTCTTTCTCTAACTTTTCTTCTAAATTTCAATTGTTCTATGATTAAAACTTGTTTGGAGATGTTTAATCAACAAATTAGTGGATAAATTACCTCATTATGAGGTTGAGGCTAATTGCATGATTGTATAATTTCATATTATTTTCAGCTGAATTTTCTTCTCTTATGAATGGTTGTCCTTCTATTCTTGATTTTCGTTGTTTTAATGTTTGGCCAGCATTAAGATAAATTTATAACCCTAATTTGACTCTGAAAGGAAAATTATTAGGGTAGAACTTGGAATAGGGGAATATGTTCTTATCATTGCTATAAATTGAAGGTAAGATTCGCATGCAAGATAGAAATATTCCTGCAACGTCATATTCGGTTATCAAGGGGAACAATTTTGACTAGCCCTAGGATGAGTTATTGCGTCACAGAAATATGTAGTTGCAGCATTCATAACTGGGTAATTGCCTAGAGGTTTGAGAGACCATAGTCAGACTCTAATCTTTCCCAACCATCAACCTGAAAGATAAGGTAGCTGAAGAATAATATAAGTTATACATGATTGCACGGCATGCATTAACCTTAGAATGTTCTTGCTATTGTTTCAATCAACATTCTTAGATTCATTTAGTATTACTTTATAAATTGCTAGTTATCAAACTCTTAATTCATTATGTTAGTTACATACTTGCATAGAGTAATTATGAATACTAAAATAGGAAAAATCACTAAGTTATAGTCCTTGTGTGTTCGATATCCTGCTTGAAAGAGCCACTATATTACTTGTACGACCACGTGCACTTGCGTGCGTTTGGGCGACAATAATTATGAGTTTGTAGTTATGTCTTTTGGACTAACAAATGCTCCTGCAGCTTCTATGGACCTAATGAATAGGGTGTTCAATAAATTTTTGGATATGTTCGTGATCGTTTTTATTGACGACATCCTTATATACTCACAGAGCAAGGAGGAGCATGCTGCTCATTTGAGAGTAGTGCTTCAAACTCTCAAGGATCACCAATTATATGCAAACTTTAGCAAGTGCGAGTTTTGGTTGAAATCGGTAGCATTTTTCGGTCATGTGGTATCAAACGAAGGCATAAAAGTAGATTCTCAGGAAATTGAGGCGGTGAAGAATTGGCCTAGACCGGTGAATCCTTCAGATATTCGGAGCTTTTTGGGCCTAGCAGGATATTACTAGAGATTTGTTGAAGGTTTTTCTTCTATTGCAGCACCTTTGACTAAGTTGACTCAAAGAAATGTGAAGTTTCAATGGTCAGATGCTTGCGAGAAGAGCTTTCAAGAGTTGAAGACTCGACTAACTACCGCACTGGTGTTGACCCTATCCAAGGGTATGGATGATTTGTTAGTATATATTAATGCTTTTAGAATCGATCTCGGGTGTGTATTGATTCAGCGAGGGAAAATGATAGCATATGAGAAGAATTACCTGACCCATGATCTAGAGTTAGCTGCGATGGTATTCACATTGAAGATATGGTGACATTATTTGTATGGAGTCCACGTGGATGTGTTTATGGACCACAAAGCTTACAATATGTGTTCACATAGAAAGACCTCAATCTACGGGAAAGGAGGTGGTTAGAGCTACTCAAAGACTATGATATGAGTGTTCTTTACCATGTGGGTATGGATAATGTGGTAGCAGATGCACTTAGTAGACTCTCGAGGGAAAGAGTATCCTAAGTGGATAAAGGAAAGAAAGAGCTGGTGAAAGATATGCATCGTCAAGCATGGTTAGGAGTTAGGTTGGTTGACTCTACCGATGGCGATATTGTTGTTCAAAGCAGATCCGAATCTTCTTTAATGACTGATGTGAAGGCTAGACAAGATGAGGACCCGATTTTGGTAAAAACAAAGGAAGCCGTTCGAATTCAGAAGGTGGAGGTTTTCTCTCAAGGGGGAGATGGTGTGCTTTGGTACCAGCGTCACTTATATATTCCAAATGTTGATGATTTGAGGAGCCGGATATTGCATGAGGCACATGGAACCAGGTACTCTATCCATCTGGGTTCCACTAAGATGTATCATGATTTACGAGAAATATATTGGTCGGATAGCATGAGGAAGGATATTTCAGAATTCTTAGCCAGGTGCCCGAACTTTCAGCAAGTAAAGGATGAGCATCAAAGGTCGGGAGGAGTACTTCAGGATATCAGTATTTCTACTTGGAAGTGGGAAGAAATTAACATGGATTTCATTACAGGGCTACCTGACACTCGCCGTCAATATGATTCCATTTGGGTTGTGCTAGACAGGTTAACCAAGGCTGCACATTTTCTACCAGTGAAAACCACAAATTCAGCGGATGATTATGCCAGACTGTATATTCGGGAGTTGGTTCTATTACATGGAGTGCCCTTGTCTATTATTTCAGACCGAGGTACTCAATTTACCTTTCAGTTTTGGCGGTCATTCCAGAAAGGGCTTAGGACTCAAATTAAGCTCCACGACATTTCATCTGCAGAGAGATGGTCAAGAGAAATAGACTATATAGACTCTCGAGGACATTTTGAGAGCATGTGTGATGGACTTCAAAGGTAGTTGGGATGACCACTTTCCCCTGATAGAGTTTGCATATAATAACAGCTATTACTTCAGCATTCAGATGGCACCATTCGAGGCTCTTTATGGGCGGAGGTGTAGGTCACCCATCGGATGGTTTGAGGTTGGTGAGGCTGCAATGATAGGGCCAGATTCGGTTCATAAGGCTTTGGTGAAGGTTCAGTTGAGAAGGGATAGGAAGAAAACCGCTCAGAGTCACGAAAAGTCATATGCAGATGTGAGGAGGATAGAGTTGGAGTTCGAGGTGGACAATTGGGTATTTCTCAAGGTGTCTCCCATGAAGGGAGTGATGTGGTTTGGAAAGAAAGGAAAACTCAGTCCCCGCTATGTTGGTCCCTACTGGATTGTAAGAAGAGTTAGTAAAGTAGCGTATGAGTTGGAGTTTCCCTCATGTCTTCTGTGCATTCTGTGTTTCATGTATCTCTTTTGAAGAAATGTTTGGGAGATCCAGCTCTAGTAGTCTTGGTGAACAGTGTTGGTGTAAAGGATAACCTTAGCTATGAGGAGGTTCTGGTGGAAATATTAGATCATCAGGTTCGGAAGCTAAGGAACAAAGAAGTAGCTTTAGTTAAAGTATAATGGAGGAATCAACATGTTGAAGGGGCTACGTGGAAGCCAGAGCGGATATGATGGCTAAATACCCACACTTGTTCTCTACCAGTTCAGTTCCGACCTGAGGTATCAGTTTTCCCTATAACTATATTTAGTTTTCATTTTAAAATCATGTGTTCAAGTTTCTTTTATGTATATGGATGTGTATGTGAAGTATGATATCAATTCAGATATGTAATATGAATTGGAGGTAGTCACTCCGTTAGTTTTCGGATTATAGATCAGTATTTGGGTTTAAGGATTGCATGTATTTTTTCTTCTTCTTGTTTCCATCATTCGAGGAAGAATTTTCCCAAGGGGGAGATATTATAATACCCCAAAAATTCCTAAGATTAGACACAGGATCAAAATGGGAAGTTGGCTAAAAACTGGAGAAAATTTCTCAGGACAGATGATATGACGACTTGTGGTTGGACACTACGAGTTGTTGTCAGCAGTCGTGGTTAGGCAGGTCCTGGTGACAGTGGTGACAACGGATGAAAAAACGACTCATTTCTTGGAACAACAAGTCGTTGTTGACAACGGTGGCAGAAGCTGGACCCTGTAGTTGGGGATACCATGGGTCATCCAATGACTTGTGGTGAGAAGTGATGACCCATGGTAACCAGTCATCGTTTGGTTGCTAGAATTTCCTGTGCATGTAACGGATCGAGACCACGACCCATTGGAAGTAACCACGAGTTGTAGTGAGGCTCGTCGTAAGGAAGTTCAGGTTTGTGAAGGGGGCTGGCAATGATCAATCTAATGACCTGTCGTTTGAAGCAATGAATCTTCCTTTCGAGTCGTGGGAAGAATCCGAAAGTGTGAAATGAAGCAATGGACCCAACGACTAGATACCACAGTTGTGTTTTCATGTAACGACTCATGGGATCTATCGTTGGCTCGCCCAGTTCAGTTTTTAGGGAAATTTCATGGTATTTTCAACCTTTCTATGCTCTAAGGCCCTAAAATACGTCATTTTATGTATTTTTTTGGGCATGATAAGATAGGTTAAGCCCCTCTTGCATAAGCCATTCCCATGCATGCAAATTAAGATAATTTTAGAGAGATCAAGCATAGTTTCAAGCCTTTCCCTACCAATTCTTCGTTGCGCATTAAAAGAACTCTAGAATCTGATCTTACCCAAGTATGTACGGTTACGAATGGGTGTTTCCGTTCACACCCATGCCTATTCTTTCTTAATTTATGAAAATCTATCAAAAATCTCATGGGTTTTTGAATTCAAATTTTGTGAAAATCTAATGATTTATTTATGGGCTATTATGAATTGTGATTTACATCATATTCCATGGGTTTTGATCATATCTTACACCTATTTTTGATTATAAACTTATTGATTTCGATTCCTACTAAATTAAGCCTAATTATGCATGATCTATAATGAATCGATTTATGATCTTCTCTTCAATTATTGATATTTACATATCCAACATGATCTATGACTTGAAAAATATGGATTTATTCAAATACCCATCACAATTTGATGATTTAAAAGTTATATGCATGATCTTCTAGTATGCTTAGGCCTCATGATTTATGAACTATTGATGATGAAAAGCATGTTTTCAAGTTAACCTATGTTTTTAAGAATGTTTTCGAATGAATTGAGTATTGTAAAGCATGGTGAAATATTGGGAAATGCCCACATAATTATGAATAATTACAGTTTATGAAATGGATCTCATGATTTATCGATTTATGATGTTGGCCGACTAAAGAGCCTTTGGTTCTTGGCTAATCATATTTTAATGGGGATCAATGAATGATGAATGTTTATTTTAGCCATGAATTTTAATGAATGATGTTATTAATTTATGTATGAGCCTAATATGTATGTTTTTTTTGGGAGTCGTGTCTAGCACCGAGCAGCCCGGCGTTCAAAAGACTACGTCGGTGTCTCATAACCACGTTCCACCACGAGTTTATAATGATACATTAGAATGATAATGATCCCCTCTTTCGTGATATCACATTATGCACGTCCCTCGCCTGGCAAGCCAGGGGAGACTCTGCCCACTTGAGTGAGATAGTTAGGGTATCATGAAAGGCTCTACATGATGGTGTCGATAATGAAGAGTCCTCCTATTGTTCCACATGTTTTATGCATTTTTATGTTTATGATATTGGCTGAAGTGATGATTTGATAAAGTTTCTCTTATGATCATGATAATGAATGTCCTATGATAAGGGGCATATTTATATGCCAAATCGATACTCAAATGTATAGCTTTTGCCTTGTTTGTCTAATAATGTGTGTACATTCTCATGTAAATTGTAC
>JACEIK010008014.1:0-23549 GCA_018107945.1 Datura stramonium
TTAAGTGTGGGGTAGGTGATCAGGGGAATATTTATATGCCCAATTGGTACTCAAATGCATCGCTTTTGCCTTGTTTATCCAACAATGTGTGTACATTCTCGTGTAAATTATAGGGAAGTGTGATTTTATACTAACCAACATGATTAGCCGTTGTTTTGTAGGTTTTGATGATTTTTGAGGAGCTAATCCATGAGTTGGTCAAGTAGAGGCTTGGAGACGGAATAAACACGCAAACGGCGGCAAAGAGGAGGCCCAAAACAGCCCACCTGCGCGTCGGCAACGTGCCACGGCAGGCAGGCTCCTGCGCGTCGGCAACGTGCCACGGCAGGCAGGCTGCCCAAGACAGCCCACCTGCGCGTTGGCAACGTGCCAGGCAGGGGTGGCTCCAAGACCAAGGGTAAAATGCGCGCCCAAGCAGCGGCTATGCCGCTAATGCGACTGGGTGGTGCTGCCGAGGCCGATTTTCTGGGTGATTTCCAGAGAAGCCTGCATTTGGGCCGTGTCACGGAGGCAATGCTCTGCGTTGCACTCCATGACACGTTGCTTGTTATTCCGGGAACAATTCCTACTATTATAAATAGCACACTTAGGTTTATTTTCAGATATTCTAACTTGGTGGAGCAAGAACGTGGGTTACGGTGCGCTTGAGAGGACGAAAATTTTAGGTTTTCTATCCCTTTCTTCTTTCTTTTTCAATTGTTTAGATGATTTACACTATTTGACGATGCTCAACCACAAATGAGTGGCTAATTCCTTTTCTTGCTGAGGTTATGAATTGTTGTATTGAAATGTAATTGTTGATTATCTGGTTGTTTCATCTTTTCTTCTATGGTTGTTCTATTTAATTCTTGTTCTTACTGCATTAATATCTGGCCAATGTTAATGTAAATCCAAAAAGTCCGGTTTCACCCGAGAGGGCAAGAAACTCGAAAGTTGTGAATTAATAGATATGATCTTTACTTAGTTTGGGAAAATTGGGAATTGATTTACCTTCAGGATGGAAATATACCTGAAAGTCGTATTAGTCATGTGTGGAATCGGTTTCGTATGGCTAGAACATGAATTTCTTCTTATCACAGAAATGTAGGTGGAAGGTTCATGATTCTAAGTTGGGTTAAATACGAGAGTTTTAATCCATAGGCATAAGTTTCGACTAGCAACCGGAGGAAAGATAAACCATGTATGTCGATAATTAATTTCTTTACATGTTCGTTTTAGTCTCAAGATGCTCACATTCATAGTTCGACTCTCACTTGTATAAATATTCTACTTTAATATAAAAATAGTTTCCAAAATATAAAACATTTCTTTACACTGTTGTCTTCATTATTAAGTTATAGTAAATTAACACTGAGAAGGTTTTACCTGTAGTCCACTCCCGTGGGTTCGATATCCGGCTTCTTTAAAAGGGCCACTATATTACTTGTACAACCTGTACACTTGCGGGCTCATCAGTATCGTACGTAATTATTGATAGATAATAGATATGCTGTGAGCAGCTGCCTAGTTGCTAAATCACAGATGCACTAGTGCTAGGAAGCATATACAGAGTGCATCACAGACCCCCGCCAAAAAAGAGAAGAAAAGAGAAAAGGGAAAAGAGAAGAGAAGGGCAGGTTAAGTGTGACTTACGTATGAAGCCATAGAAACTGTCTCAGTTTTTAGTTGTTAAGTTAACAAACTTATGTTTGTTGCCAGATCTAGGCTTTAGAAGCTTACAAGAGTTAGTAGCCTGAATCAAGTGGTTAGATGATATGGGTGCAGCTTAGATGGTCTGACGACCAGTTGGCACCTGCATGCTAGTAGGGAAGCATCCTCTAAAGATCAGTAATCGCATGTGCCGTAACCAGAATTAGAGACCGACAGGCATACTAGAGATTAGTAATACCAGAATTGTTATGAGTATGTTATGGCCACATCATTTTTCCAGCCTTGTAGGTGAGAGTCGGCCTGAATAACCTAGCAGTTATTACGTGAAATACCTGCAAGTCAGCCAGCCATCCCAGTCAGATAAACCCATGGCACTTGCAAGAAAGGGTCCACTGGCAATCAGTGACAGGCTAGTACTTCAGCTGGTTCTCAAGATATTTAGATACGTCCTTGGAGAAGGCCAGTCTTTATAGGGTGGCCTATAAGACCGAGAATTTGGTAGAATATAGCATAACTAAATAGGATACGCACAAGGCGTAAGAAATTAGTAGCACCGCTAGCACACAGTGTTAACTAAGACAAGGAGATCAGTAGACTCCCGTGAAGATCCGTGAGATTGGTCGCCGGGAGTAAGTCCGATTGCCGCCTTAAATTATTCAAGTAAATAATGAGGCAGTTAGATGCCCGCAACCCCGCAGTTATGTATGAGCTACAGATGCTCGAGTCGGACATTTAGGGCACTGTAGACTACTGGTAGAGCCTGGTCATTTAACTTAGCTAATCAGTTATTCAAGGTTATTCGGCCAGATTATTAGGATCATGATCAATGTGATCCTCTTGATCAGATAAAGGAACAAGGTGCGAAGATGTTTAGGCTATCCCAGCAACAAGAAGCCAGCATGTGGCCAGAAGGCCAGATAAGCCTAGCTACAATCGTAAATTACCTGTCGGTCTCTTCGGCAAGACAAGCGCATGACCGTCAATTATATGCCGAGCTCTCTAAGTATGAATATGTTGTATCAGTCAAGAAGAGATAATGAAGTAGCAAATGCCCTTAGCTTTAAACCTATTTAGAGTTTGGCGATTGCAACCCGAGCTACAGAGCTTTGTCAAGGAGATATGCTTCACTTAGTTAATTTAGCCGCTCATGTAATTGCACGAAGGACAACAGAGCGAGTTCAGAAAACCGCCGTGTCGTCCTTAGTTGTGGAGGTAAGAGAACGGCAATATGAAGATCCTGACTTGGTCCAGCTTAAGGACAGAGACCTGCATGGGAAGCGCCGGATTTTCTGTATAACTCGAGGATGAGGGGTGTGTGGCGATGTAAGGGCCGCCCCCGTGTTCCGTGACGCTTGTGGCTCCGCCAGATTATGAACGAGGTATGACAGCCCGCCATTCTCCCCCGGCGCGACGAAAATGTACCATGATATCAAAGGAAACTACTGGTGGCCAGGTATGAAAAGAGAAATTGCAGAATTTGTAGCCCCAGTTGTCCTAACCGCCAACAGGTGAAAGCGGTAATATCAGAACCAGGCGGGTTAACTCAGGACATAGCTGTGCCTCTCTGGAAATGGGAAGCAGCGAATATGGATTTTGTGGCAGGATTACCTCTGCACTGTGACATGACATGATTCAATATGGGTGATAGTCGACAAATTGACAAAATCAGCTTATTTCCTACCAGTAAGAACTATCTTCGGTCAAGATTATGCAGAGTTGTACATCAGAGAAATAGTCAGACTGCACGGAGTGCCAAGATCCATTATTTCAGACAGAGGAGCACAAGCATCACTAGATTTTGGCAGTCGTTTCAGAGAGGTCTGGGTACGCAGATTAATTTGAGTACACCCCTCAGACAGATGGACAAGCTGAGCGCACTATTCAGACGCTCGAGGACATGTTGCGAGCGTGTGTGCTAGATTTTGGTGGTAGTTGGGATGAGCATTTACCCTTAATCGAGTTTGCTTGTAATAGCTATCACCAGCTATCCAGATGGCGCCTTCGAGGCATTATACGGGCGAAATGCAGATCGCCGATTGGCTGTTTTGAAATAGGAGAATCAGCGCGATTGGGCAAGCATTAATTACTGAGGAGAAGGTAAAACTTATCAGAGAAATTGTCACACCGCATTGGGTCACTGTGTCATATGCGATGTGCGGCGCAGAAACCTGGAATTCGATGGGAACGACTGGGTATTTTTTGAAGGTATCACCGATGAAAGGGGTGATGAGATTCGGCAAGAAAGGTAAGATCAGTCCAAGATTTTTTGGGCCTTATCAGATTCGTCGAAAATAGGCCAAGTGGCATATGAGTTGAACTTGCCTCCAGAGTTAGAATCCGTTCATCCAATCTTTCATGTATCCATGCTCAGGAAATACATAGGAGACTCGTCCAGAGCACCCCAGTCCAGATATCCGGGTTACGTAAGAGTCGGCCTATGAAGAGGTTCCAGTAGCTATCCCAGACAGACAGATTCGCAGATTGAGAACTAAAGATATTGCGTCTGTCAAAGCATTGTGGCGTAACAGGAACCGAGAGGAGATGACATGGGAGGCGGAGGAAGATATGAAAGCTAGATATCCTCACCGCTCCGTGCCTAGTCGTGACGTGCATGTCCATTATTACTTTGCAGTATCTTATGGTTGTATATGTATAAATGAGAAAGATTGATGTTTAGTTATCGAATGAATCTTATAGTATCGCGTGGAGTACCCGCATTGTACTTTTCAATGTTTCAGGATTTTGGGATAGTCCAGATTACAGGGAAACTCGAAATTTTCCTAAGAACAAGTTAAGCTAGCAGTAGTCCTCTATATAGCAGTTTACTTTCTGGAGGACGCACCTTCAAGGGGGAGAATGTTACACCCCATAAAATTCTGGCACATAGATGGCCTATTTGCGTGTTGGTTAAGAGTATTTGAAAGCCATACATGCTGTGAAAAAGGCCCGGGGAAAGATCAGACAAGCGCCAAGTCGACGCGTCGCAAGGCAAAATGCGACTTATAAATCGTATTCAGGAATGTATTTTATAAATCGCATTCCCCGAATGCATTTATAGTGTCTATTATATATAAGGCCCACTTCGGTTTTTAAGTGACATATATCATTTGATATTTCCAGAATTCGTAAGAGACAGAGAAAAGACGAAGGAGGTAATATATTATCGTTCGATTACGCTGCCAAACGTAGTCCAAACTAAGTTAAATCCTCAGGTACTGAGGTATTTAGTAGCAGGGATATCTACTGATTTTGTTTCCACAAATACGGCCACGAATCAAGCCGAGCCACCGACCTAAGGTAAGTAGAATTGCTCCAAACTAGTGTCTATGTGCTCCTAGCCGTAAAGTGAATACTTCAACCTTCTGGACCTCTGAAAATAGCAAGTTTTCTGACCATTTCGATAAGCCTAAGTTTAGGCTATGTCAATATATATGGAAAGTGACGTCGTCCTTCAGAATAGTGTTGTACTTAGTACTAATTGACGTGTATATCAATGCAGATTGGAGAAATAGCTGGAGTACTGACCGAGCCTCGTCTCACAGTCGGATAACTCGAGGTTAAGGTATGGGAAGTAGTTTCTTCGGCAAGTTAGCGCCTTTTAGCCGTATAAATCATAGCAACCCGTATTTGAGTTCTCGGAGTTGAAGTTGAGTATTGAGTAAGTTTAGTAAATTTGGTTTGCTGCTGTATCGTATCCAGTCCGAAGGTTAGTAAAGCACAGCCAAAGGGCGAGTTAGCATTCCAGATTCAGTATAGCCTATTGTATGATTAGCAAGCATGTTGTAGAATAAAGAAACAGATTTTCAGAATAAAAGTTAGTAAAGTAAATCAGATAGACAGACAGTTTTATGGCTACAGACTAGCCATTCAGACAGATGAGATATGGCTACAGATTAGCCATTCAGATAGATAGCATCATGGCTACAGATTAGCCTTGCAGTTATATAAAGATCACGATTCGGTTATAGCAAGAGAGAATCGCATAGCATGTAAAGAGACAGAATAAGAAATCAGATTTCAGATAGTCTTTTTCAGTTATACATGCTTATTTATGTGTGCTATTTGTTTGTTGAGACTTGAAATGGCGTGAGGGCATCTTATTGAGCGTCCCCGCCCCTGGGCTGGTGTAATCGTGTCGCCCACTCGAGCGGGTGGGTTTACGTCACTCCAAGGTGGTATGCCATCCCCAGCTTCTGACGAAGATGGGATGAAGCTTTCCCCGTATCAGTCTGATCAGCACTACAGTACCGACAGCCCTATTGAGTTTGTGTCCAGGGCACTGTCCAGCGCGTATATTCCCGCCTGAGTTTGTGTCCAGTGGAATGTGCATAGCTTCTGCTACGTAGCCCTGTTGAGTTTGTGTCCAGGGAAACAGACCCTATCTGTTACAGATACTGTATAGGAGTCCTCCGACCAGACACGGTTATTTATATCGGAGGCTATGGCCCGAGCCGAGACCCTGGGGCTCTGTGAGAGGAGCTCCTAGTGAGCAGGATGAGTGGAGTGACTTATTTTTTGGCTGGTTTTGACCTGGTAGGGGTGGTATATTAGATTGTTTGCTTGCTTGGCGCCATCCGACTTATGGGGGTTGGTATTGGCTCTTGCTTGTTACTTGTATATCTATTTATGTGCTATATATTAGCTACTAGACAGCAGGCCGTCATTGCCTACAGGTACGCCTCTGCCTTATCAGTACAGAAAGCTTGACTCAGTTCGTATCAGTTTCTTCGTATCTGCAATTTATCTCCTCGCTATACAGAATTGCTAGTCATACTATCTATATTCAGTTATATTTAGTTGCATTATTTCAGTTGCTTTGCATACTCAGTACCAGCGGTAATTGACGCCCAGTAGGGCGCTGCATTACTTTGCCTGCAGGTACTCATAGACGAGGAGGCGATCCCTTGTGATTCCAGCAAGCTTTATAGAGTCATCGCCTCCTGTCATCCGAGTCTGATTTCCAGAGGTGTAGCTCTTTTCTTTTGATGTACAAGAGTGGGTAGGTCGGGGCCCTGTCCCGATCATTTCTATTGTTACTCATAGAGGCTTGCAGATTGTATTTACTCATGTCCCCGTGGCCGCTGAGCCGGTCGTGTGAGGCCGTGCAGTTGTTATAGCTTTTTAGTATTTCTATTTTTATGTTGGCCATGTGGGGCCATAGTTGATGGTAGTGGTGACCTTGCTGTCACGTATTTTTTTCAGTTTTCCCTATGTTAAGTTTCAGATGACTAGACAGCATGGTGGCCTTGTCGGCCCGCATAGGTTCCTTGATATTAGAAGGTTTCTGGCTAGCTGTTGATGTTTTTCACAGTGGCTATAAGCCCGCTTGGCCGGAGGCTGTGTTTACAAATGCTATATAGCCCTTTGTTTTCAGAAACCTGAGATAGAGCTAGCCAGGCACCAGATGTGTCTAGGCCCACCAGTTAGCAGTCCAGGTCCTACTAGGCAACCAGGTGCCAGTCATATTCCCAGGGCGGGGCGTGACAAATTTGGCAATGAGCAGTCGTAATCCAAGGGAGTCCGTGCCGTGCTAAGTAGAGTCTTGTCAATGGATGTGTTAGGCACCACATACAATAGGCAGGAGGCTGCGAGGCATGATAGGATGGTTACCCCTTCCTTCTCTAGTCAGTCGTGCTTCTCGATGGCAAAGGTATAGGGTTGAGTCCCTAAAAACTTACCATTCTTTTGATTACAGATAAAGGCGCATCAAAGATTACCCTATCAAAGGTAGAAGATCGATATAGCAACTGAAGAAGGCATCAGCCAGTTACAAGGTAGAAACACAGCAGGAGGAGGTATCAGGACTCCCCACCGTGATACACTTAGCCTGCACCATCTCAAAGATATTTCTATAACTTCAGAGTAGGAAGTTAGAAGCATAACGCATAATGAAGACTGAGCGATATTAGCTATATAAGATCCTGGATTAAGGTTACAGACAAGGTCAGACTATCAGATATATATATGTTGAGGAAATGCAGATTCGTAAAACTCATCTTTTCATGTAAACAGTTAAGAAGTTTCATTACGTGCAGCCGCAGGTGGCTGGCTGTTCTTGACTTGATTCTGTGGTGAAAGGCAGCATAAGACTTGGAGGAAGCAAACTCAAGCAAATAAGTGATGGAATATTGATCCCAGGCGGCACAGAAGCGCCACAAAGTCCTGTGGATACGCAAGCTGTGCAATCTCTGCTAATAAAGGGAGAAGAGCAAGTAAGAATCGCCAGGCCACCGCCAGGTGTGACCCGCCAGGACACTGAACGCCTGGGTAGCCAGTCAAATTTGGAGCAAAAGTGCGCTGTCCCCGCCAAATACACGCCAAACGTAATAAAGATACACCGCAAGATTAAGATATGACCAACAGACATCAGGTGCAGAGAGTCATGTGAATCAGCCAGGTCTTAACTGCAAAGTCAGAAGAAGTATGAACTAAGACTTGACCATGTAAACTATTAGTAATATAAGGCAGATACTTTGAAACCCCTAGAGTCAGTTGAAGCAAGATAAAAGTATAGAAGCAGAATACCAGGATTTTGTGAAGAAATTAGAATTACCCCAGATGGATAGAATATTGTGTATTAAGGACTAAGCCTTGACTCAAAAGGCAAGAGACAGGGGATTATGTCTCAGAATGCCGCAGTATGTCCGCCAGAAGAAACTACCGATGCAGAGAATTTTATCTCACAGCCTAGAGATAAGGGTCCAAAGAGACAGTCGGCCTCAATGTAACTTCAATAGGTCCACAAAGATTTGAATGTTAATTTCCACACTGCAAGAGTGGCGGAATTTCAATAGCAGACCATGATTAAAGCTTATATGTTGTTATCAGGAATGGGGTATAATACAATGAAATGTTAAGAGAATGGCAGGAGATATTGATAGACCGTAGAAGCGGTGTATCATGTACAGTATGAACTCAGCAAAGCATGCTAGATTTCAGTATCACCAATAATTCGGTATGTATCGCATGCAGTTATTGATACAAATAATAGATATGTTGTGAGCAAAGTTTTGCCTATAGGGCCACAATCACAGATGCCGATTAGTGCTAGGAAGCATATGGCGATTGCACTGCAGGACCCCCCCTGCCAAAAAAAAAAGAGAAGAAAAGAGAAAAGGGAAAAGAGAAGAGAAGGGGCACGTTAAGGTGACTTACGATGGAAGCCATAGAAACTGTCTCAAGCTTGGGTTGTTGGTTAATGTAATTTATGTTTGTTGCCAGATCTAGGCTTTAGAAGCTTGGCAAGAGTTAGTAGTTCAATCAGGTGGTTAGATGATCAGGGTGCGCTTAGACGGTCTGACGACCAGTTGGCACTGTATTAGCAGGGAAGCATCCAAAAAAAAGATCAAGAACATAATCGCATGCCGAACCAGAATTAGAGACCGAATAGGCATACTTCAGAGATTAGTAATACCAGAATTGTTCAAGTATGTTAAGTGGCTGTACATCATTTTTCCAAATTT
The DNA here is from genome assembly GCA_018107945.1 of Datura stramonium. Taxonomy (NCBI): domain Eukaryota; kingdom Viridiplantae; phylum Streptophyta; class Magnoliopsida; order Solanales; family Solanaceae; genus Datura; species Datura stramonium. The sequence continues at coordinate 9,114 of JACEIK010008014.1, forward strand.
CTAGTAGGTGAGAGTCAAATTTAGTCAACCTAGCAGTTATTATGAAACACTCCAGTCAGCCAGCCATCCTGCAAATGATAAACCCGCGTGGTACCCCAAGAAAGGGTCCACGCAGTCACGACAGACTAGTACTCTCCAGCTGGGTTCTTAAGATATTCCATATAGAGCCTAGCGCGTAAGGTCTTTATAGGTGGATCATAAGACCGAGAATTTCCCAGAACAGTAGCATAATCCAAGAGGATACGCACAAGGCGTAAGAAATACAGCATCCAGAACAGTGTTTACTAAGACAAGGAGATCAGTAGACTTTGGTGAAGATCCGCAGATTGGTCGCCCGGGAGTAAACCATTAAGCCAACTTTACAATTGTTCAAGTAAATAATGAGGTGGCTTAGATTGCCTGCAACCCCGCAATTATGTAATAGCTACAGATGTTCAGTCGACATTTAGGTAACTGTTAGACTACTTCGGTATTCGGGTCATTTAACTTAGCTAATCAGTTATTCAAGGTTATTCGGCCAGATTATTAGAGATCATGATCATCACCGTGGATCCTCCTGACGTATAAAAAAGTAATAAGGCGCGCGAGGGTTGTTTAGGCTATCCCAGCAACAAGTAGCCTTAGCATGTGCATGAAGGCGAGAGATAAGCTCTAGCTACACCGGTAAACTCCAGTAGGTCTCTTAGGCAAGACAAGCCAGTATGACCATCAATTATATGCCGAGCTCTCTAAGTATGAATATGTTGTATCAGTCAAGAAGAGACAATGAAGCAGTAAACGCCCTTAGCTTTAAACCTATTTAGGAGTTTCATGTATTTGCAAACCCGAGCAATGGAGTTGGTTAGGAGACATACTAATTGAAGTTAATTTAGCCGCTCATAACAGAAATGAAGGACAACAGAGCGGTAGTCTGTAATTTGTTCCGATGTCGTACCTTAGTTGTGGAGGTAAGAGAATGACAATACGTAAGATCCCGACTTGGTCCAAATTTAAGGACAGAGACCTGCAAGGGAAGTGCTGATTTTCAGATAACTGAGGATGATGTGCTGCAATGTAAGGGCCGTCTCTGTGTTCTAGATGTTTCAGGGCTCCGCCAATGCATTATGAGCGAGGCACATTGCGCTCGCTATTCTCTCCCCGGCGCGACGAAAATGTACCATGATATCAAAGGAAACTACTGGTGCCGTATGAAAAGAGAAATTGCTGAACTTGTAGCCCAGTGTCCTAACTGCCAACAGGTGAAAGCAGAACATCAGAAACCAGGCGGGTTAACTCAGGACATAGTCAAAAGTTTCTCCGAATGGGAAGCAGCCAATATGGATTTTGTGGCAGGATTACCCTGCATCACAGATATTAGAAGGATCTATAGGTGATAGCTCACAGATTGACAAAATCAACTCATTTCCTGCCAGTGAGAACTATCTTCTCAGCCGAAGATTATGCCAAGTTGTACATCAGAGAAATAGTCACCGCACGGAGCGCCATCCATTATTTTTTGCTGTGAGGAGCACAAAGCCACGGCCAGATTCTGCATGTGTCGTTTCCAGAGAGGTCTGGGTACGCAGACACTTGATCACAGCGTTCCACCTCAGACAGATGGACAAGCTGAGCAAAGACCATTCAGACGCTCTAAAGACATGTTGCGAGCGTGTGTGCTAGATTTTGGTGGTAGCTGGGATGAGCATTTACCCTTAATCGAGTTTGCTTATAATAATAGCTATCACTCAGCTATCCAGATGGCGCCTTTCGAGGCATTACACGGGCGAAAATGCAGATCGCCGGTTGGCTGGTTTGAAATAGGGAATCAGCGTTGATTGGGCCAGACATTGTTCAAGCACGAGGAGAAGGTAAACTATCGTAGAATGCCCCACCGACCTACGCAGCCACCAGAAGTCATATGCAGATATGGGCACAGAAACCTGGAATTGAGGTGAATTGACTGGGTATTTTTGAAGGTATCACCGATGAAAGGGTGATGAGATCGGCAACAAAGGTAAAGCTCAGTCCAAGATTTGCTGGGCCTTATCGCATTCGTCAAGAATAGGCCAAGTGGCATATGAATTGAACTTGCCTCCAGAGTTAGAATCCGTCCATCCGGTCTTTCATGTATCCATGCTCAGAAAATGGGCCAGAAGACTCAGTCTGGTGGAGCAAGTCCCAGTCCAGGATATCCGGTTACAGAAGAGCTGGCTCATGAAGAGGTTCCAGTAGCTATCCTAGAAGACAGATTCCAGATTGAGAACTAAAGATATTGCGCTCTGTCAAAGCATTGTGGCGTAACAGGAATCGAGAGGAGATGACATGGGAGGCGGAGGAAGATATGAAAGCTAGATATCCTCACCTGTTCCAGGCCTAGTTAGGCGACAGGTCCGTATATTACTTTATGAAGTACCTTTTGGTTGTATATGTATAAATGAGAAAGATTGATGTTTAGTTATCGAATGAATCTTATAGTATCGCGGATTACTCGTATTGACTTTTCTGTGTTTCAGGATTTTGGGATAGTCCAGATTACAGGGGAAACTCTGCCAATATTTTCCTAAGAACAAGTTAAGCTAGTTGAGTAGTCCTCTATATAGCAGTTTACATTCGAGGACGAATCTTCTTAAGGTGGGGAGAATGTTACACTGTGAAATTCTCGCATAGATGGCCTATTCGCATGTTGGTTAAGAGTATTTGAAAGCCATACATACTAGAAAAAGGCCCGGGAAAAGATCGGACAAGCGCCAAGTCGGCGCGTCGCAAGGCCACAAGCGACTTATAAATCGCATTCCAGGAATGCGATTCTATAAATCGCATTCCCCGAATGCGATTTATAGGTGTCTTTATTATATAAAGCCTCCTACTTCGGTTTTTAAGTGACATATATCATTTGATATTTCCAGAATTCGTAAGAGACAGAGAAAAGACGAAGGAGGTAATATATTATCGTTCGATTGCGCTACCAAATGTAGTCCAAACTTAAATTAACCTCAGGTACCGAGGTATTTAGCAGCAGGGAGCATTCCACAGAGATTTTGTTTCATGAAATACTACTGGATGAATCGTCGAGCTACCAGACTAAGGTAAGTAGAATTGCTCCAAACTAGTGTCTATTTGCCTCAGTCAGTAAAGTGAATACTTCTCCCTTCTGGACCTCCTGAAAAATAGCAGTTTTCACCCGCCTTCTCGATAAGCCTAAGTTTAGACTATAAATATATCAAAGTTGACGTCGTCTTCCTTCAGAATAGTGTTGTATTTAGTACTAATTGACGTGTATATGAATGTAGTTGGGAGAAATAGCTGGAGTACTGATCGAGCCTCATCCGACAGTCGGATAACTCGAGGTTAAGGTATGTGAAGTAGTTTCTTCGCAAGTTAGCAGCTTTAGCCGTATAAATCATAGTAAACTCCGTATTTGAGTTTTAGAGTTGAATGCTGAGTATTGAGTGTTATACTGGTTTATGTCTGTATCGTATCCAGTCCGAAGGTTAGTAAAGGATGCGCCAAAGAGCAAGTTAGCATTCCAGATTCAGTATAGCCTATTGTATGATTAGCAAGCATGTTGTATCAAAAGAAAACAGATTTTCAGAATAAATTTAGTAAAGTAAAATCAGATAGACAGATAGTTTTATGTGGCTGACTAGCCATTCAGACAGATGGGATATTGCTACAGATTAGCCATTCAGACAAATAGTATCATGGCTACAGATTAATTTGCAGTTATATATAAAGATCATGATTCAGTATAAAGCAGTAGAGAATCAGTATAGTACAGAAAGAGATCAGAATAAGAAATCAGATTTCAGATAGTCTTTTCAGTTATACATGCTTGCTATTTATGTGTGCTATTTGTTTGTTGAGACTTGAAATGGCGTGAGGGCATCTTATTGAGCGTCCTCACGCCCTGGGTTGGTAATCGTGGTCGCCCACCGAGCGGGTGGGTTTACATCACTCCAAGGGGTGGCATGCCTCAGCTTGACGAAGATGGGATGAAGCTTTCCCTGACGTCTGATCAGCACTACGCACCGACGCCCCGTTGAGTTTGTGTCCAGGGTACTGTCCAAGATGTATATTCCCTGCTGAGTTTGTGTCCAGGAATAGGTACACTCCGTTACAGATAGCCCCATTGAGTTTGTGTCCAGGGAAACAGACCCTATCTGTTACAGATATTGCAAGCAGGAGTCTACCGGACTCAGACACAGTTATTTATATGGAGGTTCGAGCTGATCCGAGAGACCTGTGGGGCCGGGTGAGAGGAGCTCCGTGAGTGTGAAGGAGTGGGAGGACATTTTTTTGGCTGGTTTTGACCCGTAGGTGTATAGATTGTTTGTTTAAGCTTATGCCATCCGGCTTATGGGGTTGGTATTGGCTCTGCTTGCTACTTGTATATCTATTTATGTGCTATATACTTAGTTACTTCAGACAGCAGGCCGTCAAGGTCTACAGTACGTCTCCCGCCTTATCAGTACAGAAAGCTTGACTCGCCTGTATCGCTTTCCGCATTTAGCTATCTCCTGCTATACAGAATTGCTTAGTCATAATATCTATATTTATTATATTTAGTTGCATTATTTCAGTTGCTTTGCATACTCAGCACTGAAGCGGCACTGACGCCCAAAGGGGGCGCCTGACACTTGGCCCGTAGGTACTTATAGACGAGGATGCCATCCTCGTGATTCCACCAGCTATAGAGTCATCAGCTCCTGTCATCCGGAGTCTGATTTCCAGAGGTGTAGCTCTTATTCTTTTGATGTACAGTATGGCAGGTCGGGGCCCTGGGTCCCGATCATTTCATTGTTATCATAGAGCTTGCAGATTGTATATACTATCTCCCCGTGGCTTCAGTTGAGCCGGTCGTGTGAGGCCGTGCAGTTGTTATAGCTTGCTTAGCATTTCTATTTTATGTTGGCCAAATATAGTTGTGGTAGTGGTGACCTTGCCGGTCACGTAGCTTTTCAGTTTTCCTATGTTAAGTTTCAGATGACTAGACAGCATGGTGGCCTTGTCGGCCCGCATAGGTTCCTTTATATTAGAATGTTTCTGGCTAGCCGTTGATGTTTTCGCCAGGTGCTATAGGCCCAGTTGGCCGGAGGCTGTGTTTATGGCCGTTATATAGACCTTTGTTTCCAGAAACCTGAGATAGAGCTAGCCAGGCACCAGATGTGTCTAGGCCCACCAGTTAGCAGTCCAGGTCCTACTAGGGCACCAGGCGCCAGTCATACTCCCTGCATGGGCGTGAAAGGTTGCTTCCCTAAGCATCTCATTTATCAGCCGCGGCATGACGTGTCAAGTTTCACCACTTTTTCCTCAACCTTTGTTGAGGATAGAATCTCTCACCCCAATTTCTTCTCTAATTTTCTTATGCTCCGGGTGGTGGTGAAAAATTGCAAGGACCAAGCAGTAGATGTCGCCTTGGCATTTATTGGCCCTTAAGTAAGTGAAGTCATTCTTTCTTTCAGAATCAACAAATTTCAGAATATATGGGTCTTGTTCCCCCTCTATATCTTTCTCCACAAGTTTGGAAGACTCTAGTTCTGGGTTGTCCACCAAACTCAATGTTGAAAAATGCTTTGAGTAGGGCATAATAGACCTCAACTCTGAAACTGCATCATGTTTGACCTCCTTACTTGTATACACCTTCTCCGCATCAACATCTATCTCTCCATTAATGTCAAATGGGGAATACTCTATCTCTTCTTCCATGAATGGATTTTCGATAAGTGTATTTCCATCATGGGGACTCCCAAGAGGATTTCAACTGTTGGGCTTCATCCAAAAATTCACCTTGTCTTCTTCTTGTAGTTCCTCTTGAGTATCGCAAACCGTTACTGCAATTTAACATGCTTCAGCCTCATTATCATCTCCGTGACTTTGACGCTCATCCGTTCTAGAGCCTTCATTCTTCTAGTTGAATTCTCACTGCTTCCATCGCTTCCTTTGTTGCTTCCGCTTGCTCAAGCATTAGCGTTTTTGCATGTCTTCTATTCGAGCTTGGCGTCCCAAATCCTCATTTTCATCATGCCTATATTCAGCAAAAACAACAGAAGGATCATAGTAGGACTGGGGATGGAGAGAATGTATCGGACAACCATCCCAATGGCCATCTTGACCATACGTATATTGCACGTGTTACAGTGCTGCCACAAGTGGGGTCCTCCGCAATTTAGACAAGACTCATCAAAGTAAGATTATCCAATACTTAACCCATTTATATTCCATGATGCCACAGTTAAGAAGCACAGATTAAAAATAAAAATTTAAAATAAATCTAAAACTAATAAAGAATTTTTTTCAACACTTAAGGAAATTCAAAATCGTTACAAAACAGATAAGTTATCAAAACTGCCGAGTCCCCGGCAACGGCACAAAAACTTGATTGACCAAACCGCAAGTGTACGGGCTATCAGTGCAAGTAATATAGTGGCTCTATTAAAGAACCGGAATGTCGAACTCCACAGGACTGGACCCATTCTTCTACAACCATCAATTTCTATGTGATGTATAGTAAATACCGCAAGTGTTGACTATAGAAGTTTTCGAGAGGGTTTAATTACATCTAGTTTTGGTCAACGAAATATTCTGAATTCACTCTAGGAGCAACATAGAGTTAAAACCAGATAATCATGCACTATTGAATTGTAATGGGTTAAGTATGAAACTATCAATTGTCGTCTCACATAATTAGAATTGTATGTTCATGGCCTTTCGAGCCTCTAAACACGACAACCTAGCCTCACTGCATCATTGTGAGCGAGGATGCTAATTCTAGTTCGTGGAAAATTAATTACGTTGTGGTTTACGTGGAAATAGTAGGGACTTTCGTTCACCTAATCATTAAACTCAACTTAGCCTCACAACTACTTCTTCGAGTGGTGATGTGATAATTCTAAGTCGGTCTCTAAATAATCCCGTTTTATAAACCAAGCAAGGCATTAGGTATATTTCTATCCTAACACAAATTATACCGTGAGATACAATCATGCTCCTTATATTCTCATGTTCTGACCTAGGTAAATGCTTTCAAGCATATGCCTGCTAACATGATATATTTTCATGGTGATCAATCATAAAAACAACCAATAATCCAGAATTGCAAGACAAAACAACAACATTCAATAACTTACTTCCAATACAATTCATAAAAACACAATCATAATTTATGACTTCAACTCTATAGAGGAAGAGTTCTAGCCATTCATGTTCGTAAACTACAAGAAACTACAACTAAACTACCATACTTACAAGAATTGGTAGATGAGAAGTAATTGACAAACCCTAGCTGAGTTCTCCCACTTCTCCCTTCACCCTAGGTAGTTCTCCAGAATAAAATCGTGACCTCTCTCGTGGTTTTCGGAAAATAAGATTTTGTGTAATTCACTTTTAGGAGTTAAGGGACCTATTTATAGTAAATGTGAGGTGTCTAAAATTATTGCCGGTATGAAATAGCTCCGTGTCATGGAGTGTAATATGCCAACATGCCTCAGTGACATGGAGGCATCACAGAGGCATTCTGGAAACCAAAACAGTCGCCAAGCAGAAGCTGTCCGCGTTGAAAGCGTGACACTGCTTGTGCAGCGCATTAGGCTGTGGCACACCATGGTCACGCAGCCTCCTGCCGTGTGGCATCATTGCCAACGCACAAGTGCGCTGTTTCGCTTACCCTCCTTGCCGACGTTCGCGCTCTACTTCCGATTCCATGCCTCCACTTCACCAACTCATTGAGTAGTTCCTCAAATTCATTGTAAACCTAAAAAACAAGAACTAATCATGTTGGTTAGTGTATGTATTCACATTTACATAAAATCACATGAGAATGTATATAAATAAGTAGATAAACAAGGCAAAACTATGTTATAAAGTATCACTTGGGCATGCTATTTTGCCCACGATCAACTCCTCTGAAAAATAAAATATAAAACGTATTTATATACATATAAGAATCCTTTTCCTAGGCTGACAGGGTGATTTTCCATATCTGGTGCCGACCTCGTCACGGGTCATCCTACGAATCGTACGAGCATCCTACGCTCCGTGGCAGCTTCTCGTGGTTGGATTGTTGGTTGATTTTTTGACTAAGTGTTGAGCCAAGGTACGACTTGTACCTCCTTCCTATGACTCGTACTAGGATCCCGTGGCTTGATTCTGAATCTTTTCAATTTTTTTGAAGTTCACCACAACCGATATAGTACGACTCGTACCAAGCTCTCATGGGTCGTGGTCTCCTCTCGTACTGAGAATCAACCTCTTGTGCAATTCTTCTGGATTTCATCACGACTGCCTTACCACGACTCATACAAGATTTGTATGATCCGTGGAAAGACTCTTAGGTTCATTCTTCCAGCTTCAGCCTTTTTCTTCTTATCACGACCATCAGTACGGCTTGTAGGTCCATCCTACAGATCGTACTGTGGACTGCATTTTTTCCATGTTTTGCACACTTTTAGCTTCCTTTTGAAAATTTATGCTCCAACACCCATTTATCCTGAAATCAAGGGAAAAGTGCCTCATATCCACATAAATACGCCTAAGTCTATGCTATTTTCTTAATTTTGAGCGTCAATAGTGCTGTAAATCCACAACACATCAATAACCAATTATCTACGTGGAGTGGTTTTATGGGGTTAATGCCCTTGATTATGGATTTTAGAACCTCTAACCATTTAACTCTGAATAGTCTGCTCTGCCTAACCATCTATTTGCGGATGAAACTCTGTGCTAAGCTTGACCTGAGTACAAAGTCCCTTTTGAAACGATCTCCAAAAGTGGGAGGTAAACTCAGTACCTCTATCTGATATGATGGACAATGGCACTCCATGAAACCGAACTAACTCCCGAATGTACAACTTAGAATAATCCTCCACTGGATCGGTAGTTTTTACTAGTAGGAAATGAGCTGCTTTGGTCAACCTGTCCACAACCACCCAAATGGAGTCATACTGTCGAGGAGTGCGAGGCAAACTTGTGATGAAGTCCATATTGATTTTCTCCCACTTCCATGTACGAATGGCGATGTTTTGTAGTACACCTCCTGGTCTCTAGTGCTCAACCTTCACTTGTTGACAATTCTGGACCCTTAGCCACAAATTCCGCAATGTCCTTCTTCATGCCATTCCACCAATAGACTTTATGTAGGTCATGGTACATCCTTGTGGCACCTGTATGTATAGAGTACCTGGAACCATGAGCCTTGTGCAACATCCGATCTCTCAAATCATCCATACGAAACACACAAACAACCCTTATATCAAAGCACATTATCTCCCCCTTTGGGAAAGACCTCTACCTTCTGATTTTGAATGGCTTCCTTTAAATTCACCAAGATAGGATCCTCATTTTGTCTAGCTTTTATATCAGTCACCAAGGATGATTCTGATCCATTCTGAACAATAACTCCACCATTGGTCGAATAAACCAAACGAACTCCCAACCATGTAAGCCGATGCACATCCTTCACTAGATCCTTCCTCTCCTCATCTACATGGGAAACACTCTCCATAGAAATCCTACTAAGAGTGTCTGCTACCACATTAGCCTTTCCCCGATGGTAAAGGACACTCATATAATAATGCTTGAGTAACTCCAACCACCTCCTTTGCCGTAGATTTAGATCCTTATGGGTAAACACATATTGTAGGCTCTTGTGGTCCATAAACACATCTACATGGATCCTGTACAAATAGTATCTCCAAATCTTGAAGGCAAATACTACCACCGCTAATTCGAGATCATGAGTAGGGTAATTCCTTTCATGGACTTTAAGCTGCCCAGAAGCATATTCTATAACCTTGCCATGCTGCATCAATACATAACCATGGCTGATCCTCGAAGCATCACAATATACCACAAACCCATCGGTACCCTCGAGTAGGGTTAACACAAGTGCTGAGGTGAGTCAAGTCTTAAACTCGTGGAAGCTCTTCTCACAAGCCTCTGACCATTGAAACTTCACCTTCTTCTGGGTAAGCTTTGTCAATGGGGCTACAATAGATGAAAACCCCTTAACAAATCTTCGATAATAACCAGCTAAACCCAAGAAACTCCTAATATTCGAAGGACTCACTAGCCTAGGCCAATTCTTCACCGCTTCTATCTTCTGAGAGTCTACCTGTACACCTTCACCTGACACCACATGACCCAAAAATGCCACTGAATTCAATCAAAACTCGCATTTACTGGATTTAGCATACAACTGGTGATCCTTAAGGGTCTATAGCATCAACCCCAAATGAGCGGCATGCTTCTCCTCGCTCCGAGAATATATCAGGATATCATCTATTAACACGATCATGAACATATCCAGGTACGGCTTGAACACCCTGTTCATCAAATCCATAAAAGTTGTCGGAGAATTCGTTAGTCCAAAAGACATAATTACAAACTCGTAATGACCATATCGAGTCCTGAAGGCTGTCTTTGGAATATCACTCTCTCTAACCCTGAGATGATGGTATCTGGATCTGAGGTCTACCTTTGAAATGCACTTAGCACCCTGAAGCTAGTCAAACAAATCATAATCCTAGGGAGAGGATACCTGTTCTTGATGGTAGCTTTGTTCAATTGCCAGTAATCAATGCACGTATGAAAAGAATCATCTTTCTTGCGGACAAAGAGAACTGGTGCACCCCACAAGGATTTGATAGGTATGATGAAACCCTCATCTAGAAGGTCTTTCAACTTCTCCTTCAACTCTTTTAACTCGGCTGGGTCCATTCTGTAAGGAGGAATAGATATCGGCTGCATATGGGGAAGAAGGTCAATACCAAAATTGATTTCCCACTCGGGAGGGATTCCGGATAGATCATCTGGGAACACTTTGGGATGTTCACATACTACTGGAATTAACTGGATAGTCGGGTTCTTAGACATAACATCCTTATCCCTAACTATATGGTACACACAACCATTAGAAATTATCTTTCTAGCCCTGAGGTAGGAAATGAAACGACCTACAGGCACAACTGAAATGCCCTTCAACTCTAGGATTGGCTCACCCAAAAATCTAAACTCTACTACATGGGTTCTACAATTGACTGAGGCATAGCATATAAATAGCCAATCCATGCCGAGGATAACATCCGAATCGATCATGGATAACTCTACTAGATCTGCTGAGGTGACTTTCTGAAGGATTGTGACAGGGCAATCTCTATAGGCCCATCTAAATATAACTAAATCACCAACTAGAGTAGAGACTGAGAAGGGTTCTAATAAGATTTTGGGAGTAACTCCGAAACTACTAGCATATAGGGCGTCACAAAAGATAAGGTAGCCCCTGGATCTAACAATGCATATACATAAAAGATGGAATACTCGTAACATACCAGTGAGTATATTCGGGGATACATCCCTCCCCTGAAGGGATGTTAGGGCATAGAATCTATTTTGGCGTTGTCCGCCACCCATTCTAGTAGATGCCCCTTGTTGAGCTGGGCATGCTGGTGGAGCTGATGAACTAGAAGTTGGGCCTCGACCCCTATCATGACCCTGTTTGGCTGCCGGACAATCCCTAAGCATATGTCCAGGCTTCCCGCACCCGAAGCAAGCACCTGTACCTGCCAAGCACTAGCCTGTGTTTCTCCAGCCACATATGTTACACTATGGGATGCTATACCCTACGGACCTGCTGCTCTGTCCTCTAGAGCCTGATGCTCGCCCTCTATGGTCGCGCCTAGATCGGGATGGAACACTCATAGCCGATGGTGCGGGGGGCTGAAGATCTCTAGTGGGCCTGCTACTCGTGCCCACCACCTCTCTCTCTCTCTCAAATACACCACCTTCATCTTCTAAGCTTAAAAATCCATCCGAGGAAAATCCATATCCTTGAAGCATGGCGGTCCTGCAATCCTTGTCCAGGTAGTTTGCCACTCCATGTAAAAACTTGCTCAGTAGAGCTCTATAATCAACGACTAACTCTGGTGCGTACTTGGACAGACGAGTGAACTCTAAGGCATATTCTTGCACTGTCATCTTCCCTTGTCTCAAATTCACAAATTCAGCTGCTTTAATCTCCCTCATCTCATGAGTGAAGAACCTCTCCATAAATGTGACATGAAACTCATCCCAACCAATAGGGCCTTCTCCCACTTCCCTACTATCCTTCCACTATTTAAACAAAATGTGTTCAAACCCCTTTAACTGATATGAGGCTAATTTGGCGCACTCCTCTCCAGTAACTCCCATGGTGTGAGTGATCATTAGTATCTTGTCAATGAACTCATGTGGATCCTCGTCCACCTTTGACCCAAGAAAATCCAGAGGGTTCATCCTTAGAAAATATCTGACCCTTGCTGCTGCCGCATTCCCATTCTGAGGTACATGCTCTACTGCCTGCTGGTTGACCTGGGTGATCGAGGCCTGAGCTAGCATCTGAATGGCTTCCTTGAACTCAGCATGGGCAACTGGCTCGGGTATATGCTCCGCATGTGCTGGTGGGGCCTGCTGATGTGCGTCTCCATTGTCTTCCTCATGGCCATTTTTGTTTCTATTTCTCCTTCCATTAACTCTGTGGGGAGGCATGATTCTACAAATGCATATAGCATGAGTTAGAAGGATAGAGAGACATTTCACCGCACGACATAAATCATGATAGAAGGGAATATTTCCTAAACGTCTCATAGCCTCTTCTTCATAAGTGTGGCGTGCTTCACGCCCATGAAAAAGACTCTACTTAACATGACTTTCAGACACCCTAGGACACTTTATAACCTAATTCTCTGATACAAAGTTTGTTACAACCCGAACATGGGCCCAGATCGAGACACAAGACAAGGAGCCCCGAGAGACTCCAAGTCGATCCATGGCATGAACATACATCTAAATCAATCAATAGAAATATAAGATCAACATAATAAACATAGTAGAAGTCTGAACATAACATAACATCAGAACATAGAACATATATGTCTATGTCTGAAAAGCCTCTATATTTGATGATTTGATGGGACAAGACCCAACTAACTCTCTAAGCTTGAAACTGAAAATATAAAGATCACTAATAAGGAATGGTCCTCAGGAGATGAGGACTCACCAACTAAGATTGGGTACGCTACTCTAGAGGGCTGGCTGGCAACGAGGCTAAGTCTGAATATCGGAGCCTGTATCATGAAATGATACAACATAGATTATGCGGTCAGTATGTGGAATGTACCAAGTATGCAGGGTAAGTAAAACCTCTAAGTAAGTAATATCATCAAACAAGAATAATATAAAACATAATCAACATAAGAATCTGAGAGCAGGGCTTGCATGTTATTTCCTGAAATCATGATCTGAACATCATAACTGAATCGAATGACCCAAAGCTAAAATCTGATAATCATAAGTAAAACTAAATATTGGGTCAAACCTGCTGAAAATATAATATCATGACTGATGTACATGCATAACTAAAATAATGAGAAATAATGGGAGACTCTTCATATAACTAACATTACCACGATAGAGATTACATGGTCTTGACTATCACACTCAAGTAGGCAGAGCCGTCCAAAGCCTTGCCAGGGCTAAGGACTCTACCATGATATCAATATCAAGCTCAAGGCCCCTTGGAGGCATGGGAAAGCTCCAAACGAGGTCCCAAATAATCTGATCATACCTATGTTGGCGCGTAGTTATGAGGCATAGGGTTGACTGACCCTTAGCCTACTCGGCACTAGACATTACTCCGAAAAACATACATATGCTCTCCATCATTTTTGAACGAAGCTGACCATCATCTAGTGAAGAAGCTGAATAATAACATACATGCATAGTCTGAAATCATAACATAAGAGCTTTGGCTCAAACCATACCACAACCTAAAAAATAATAGGAGTCTTGACTCCAAAACCATGTGGTAAGATAATTCATGAAATCATAAAACATACTTGATCATATGGGCTTTTCCAATACTTAAACATGCTTGAAATCAACTTGATTCACTTTGAAAACATGAACACAACATGGGTATTTCCAAATCATACTTTCTTCATAAACATCACATCGTACTTGAACATATATCTCATGGATCTCAACTTTCATGAATATTGATGGGCATCGTAGTTTAGAGCATTTGACAACATAATTTATAATTTATAACATTGTAAAATTTGTCTATTAATCATAATTCATCATTCAAATCATGCTTAGATCATACCCATAATTAATATATAGGAATTCATTCATTGGGTAGGAACCCCATGTAATCATCAATTAGAACATCATGAATTAAGAGTGAATTGGGAATGGGTATGGACAATTGCACCCATTCATAGCCTTACATAAATGAAGAAATCTGATTTTCACACTTCCTTGATTGCCCAAAGAGGATGAGGAAGAAAATTGAAGAACTAGACTTGATCACTGATCTTGGGCATATTTATATGCCCAAGTGATACTCAAATGCATCATTTCGTCTTGTTTATCTAACGATGTTTGTACATTCTCATGTAAATTGTAGTAAAATGTGAATTTATA
>JACEIK010008014.1:32602-65515 GCA_018107945.1 Datura stramonium
CATTTTACTACAATTTACATGAGAATGTACAAACATCGTTAGATAAACAAGACGAAATGACGCATTTGAGTATCACTTGGGAATATAAATATGCCCAAGAACAATCACCTCTCTAAACCTCTAAACTTGCATGCTTTAATTTGGATAATCTTAGAATGAACTTACCCTTCTTAAAACTCACTATTCAAAGCTTAGAACAACGTAATTTAGGCCTTAGGATCATAGGAATTACGGAAAAGCCTTTAATAAACTCATAGGGAAAAATAGACTACCAGTCCCAATGAGGGACTGGATGGGTCATTGTCCATGGCCACGACTTTCGGCCATCAGTCATGCACAACACTGCAAAAATTCCTCTCTCGGTCACCACGGGGGACACCTTGACTCTTGGTGTACCCAACGAATTGTGGTGACCAATTTGTTAGGTACACTCTCCCCATTTCTTCTTCCTTCAAATCATCCTTGACCATGACTGACTTGACGAGTCATGGTGCTGACCACAACTCGTGGTCATGTACGTGGTCACCCTAAAGTCAAGATTCGTAATTACGTCCAATCTTCACTACACAAGTCACTGCACGACTCGTGGCCTAACCTATGGGTCACGGGATGACTTGTCTTGTGACTTGGTGCAGAAATTTTAGTTTTCTCTGTTTCAACTTCCAGATTTGATCTTAGGGCTTCCAGGGTATAACAACAACACTGAATTTGGTGAAGTACTAGGAGTTGGTACGACTCATACATCTATGTCGTTGTCTAATCTTGTGATTTCTGGCATCCTCTGAATATTTCCACAAGTACTCTGATATGACTCGTACCTTGGTCTTATAATTCGTGGTTACTTCTCGTACCATAGAATCTGCTATTCAACATTCTTTTGAAAGTTTACCACAGCTCTTCGTTACAAGTCATAGGTAGTCATCACGACTCGTAGTTTCCACTCGTACCAAGAGTTTATACAAGTGCAAGACCTTCTAAAGATTTCCATGACTTCCCTGGTACGACTCCCACTAGGATGGAGCGACTCGTACCAAGAGTCGTAATTGTCCATTTCCTTAAGCAGGTCTTCTAAAGTCTATCATGAATCATAGTATGACTCGTACCACCAAGGTATGGCTCATACTAAGACCTGTACTTAGCCCATTTTTTGCACTCTTTTCCCTTCTTTTGTAGATTTAGACTCCAACACCTGATTTCCTTGAAAACAAAGAAAAAGTGCATCATATATGTATAAGCACACCTAAGACCATTCATATTTTCTTAATTTTAAGTGTTGAAAGTTCTTTAACCCTACAACACATCATTAATGAAAACACAAAAGTTTTCCATGAAGAACTTTTTGGGATTCCTCCATATTGGGAAATAGATTTTTGCATTGTTGTTCTTCCTGATGCCCTACCCATATCTATTCCATCATATAGAATGGCCCTAACAGAACTAAGTGAATTGAAACTTCAATTGAAGGACCTTATCGAGAAAAGCTTCATTAGGCGGAGTATCTCACCTTGGGGTGCACCGATCTTGTTTATACACAAGAAGGATGGGTCCTTAAGAATGTGCATCAACTACTGACAACTAAATAAACTTATCATCAAGTGCAAATACCCTCTTTCTAGATTTGATAACTTGTTTGACCAACTTCAGGGTGTGAAATATTTCTCAAAACTTGACTTAAAGTTGGGTTTCCACCAAGAGATGATCATAGAGGCAGATATCCCAAAATGGCTTTTCGTACTCATTATGACCACTTTGAGTTCCTTCTGATGTCATTAACATTATCCAATGCTCTAGCTGCCTTTTTATGGATCTAATGAATAGAGTTTTCAAGCCCTTTCTTGACATTTTTGTAATCAACAATACCTTGTATAATCTCGATATGAAGGGGACCTTCCTGATCATCGTTGGGTTGTGTTGCTAACATTCGGGGACCATTAGTGGTACATCAAATTCTCCAAATGTGAATTCTGTTTAAACTCCGTGGCCTTTTTGGGCCATGTTATTTTAGATAAAGGAATTTAGTTTGACTTGTAGAAAATCGAGGCGGTAAGGGATTGGCCAAGGCATGCAAATGTCACTAAGATTCAAAGCTTCCATGGATTAATGGTTACAACTTGAGATTTTTGGAAAGGTTCTCTACTATATCCACTCCATTGACAAAGTTGACACAGAAGGCGACAAAGTCCTAACGGCCAGATGCTTATGAGAAAAGCTTCCAAGAGCTAAAGGAAAAGTTAACTTTGGCTTCGGTATTAACTCTACTAGAAGGCTAAGAGAGGTTTGTGGTATACTGTGATGTTTCTATGGTTGGTTTGGTTGTGTCATGATGCAACATAATAAAGTGGTCGTCTATGCTTCAAGACAACTTAAAAACCATGAGAGGAATTATCCAATGCATGACCTTGAATTAGAAGCAATAGTGTTCGCACTAAAAATATCACATAATTACCTCTATGGAGTCCATGTGGATATCTTCTATCACGCCCTGAGCTACACCCTAGAGTGGTCGATACTCAAAACTACTAATGGCCCGAGGAAACCCTTGACCTAGCTTACTACTAAATTGAATACTGAAATAGTTACGCGAAAGATGTAAGTTTAATGGGCATGCAAAACCTTTTTAGAAATCAAATTCAATTACTTTTAGATAAGCAAACTGAATGACTATATAATTGAAATCTGAATGTATAAATGGTTGTAAGACATCTGAAAATACGAACTTAACCGACTAGTCTATGGGCCTCTAACACTGTAGTAGGGTGCCAAAACAAGACC
The DNA here is from genome assembly GCA_018107945.1 of Datura stramonium. Taxonomy (NCBI): domain Eukaryota; kingdom Viridiplantae; phylum Streptophyta; class Magnoliopsida; order Solanales; family Solanaceae; genus Datura; species Datura stramonium. Next base: position 35,375 of record JACEIK010008014.1, read on the forward strand.
TGTAGCTACCTTAGTGAACTATTAAAACTGCTAATAGATAAGAGATAAATTGGAGCCCTTCGAAAAGTAGGAGGTCTCACCAATGATGAATGAAAGAGATCCTATTGATTCATCTGTTTTTTTATCTTGAACACATGAATCTACATCATATAAAGATGCACCGCAAAATAGCATCAGAACGTATGAGTGTATAGTATGTAAAATAGCTAAATGAAATAACAGACTAAACTGAAATGCTGAGCTAAAAGAGTAAACTAAATGAAACTGAATGCACTAAATTATTCAATAAATCACAAGTATATATATTATGTGAAAATGTTATGCAATTGAAAACCATTTATCAAAGATAAGTTCTAAAAATAGTTTAGCTTAGTTGGGAGTTTCTCTTAAGTGACAAACATCACATAAGCATATGATGTTCAACCTCTTGCCTGGTTGGGAGAGCTGTTCCAAACCATACAAGGTAAGAAATGATACTGAACTATAGATCCATACTAAGGCCTTACCGGAGGCTATCTGAGGAGTCTCCCGAATTAATGACATGATCCTATCCTACACTGGGAATGTAGTTTTGGGGTTTGGGTTATCTGACCATCACCTGTCTCCATGCTAAATAATGCTACCAAAATAATTCTCATAAAGTAAAGTCTATCTAAGGCAACTACAAATATCCGTTGTAGAGATTTCTAGCTCAAAATCAATGTGCATGCTAATACTGGTGAGCCTGGTGCTCAATTGACTGAGACTACTACCGGTGAGGCACAATGCTCAAAACTACATTTCTAAAGCTTCTTTTACCTTCTCTTAGGAAAATCATGTGTTGAAGCGAAAATAGACTAAGATGAATCTCTTTTCTAAAATACTTTTCTAAAATCTAAAGCTACCATAGTTATGAGAAACAACGTATATAGCTAATATAATAATGCTTTCAAGAATATCACTCTTTCCTAGAAAGGGGTTCACGGGATAGAGCAACATGAACCATCAACCAATAATAATAGGAGATAGGGATATCGATATGTATAACGATAGAATAATAATGAGTAACCCAAATTATAGGGAAAGAATCAAGTTCACATACTTTGGGTAAAAGCCCTAGTTCTTAAGTTCATCTAACACTAACATTAAAGATGTAGGAAATGAGGAAAATGAGGTTTGTCACTATGAATAGCCTTACATACCTCCATTGGAATCAAATACCCAAGAAAAGGCTGATCTTTGAATAAGAGAAAGCAAAAAAAATTTTTGAACCTTGAGTTGGGATTATCTTGAAAATTCTAAGATTGTGGTGCTAAAATATTATTAGGAATTCACCAATATAGACTGAGGATGCCTAAAATTACTTAGGAATACATGGAAGTAACATAAATTAGTGTTGGAGGTTGAGAAGAGAAGGGAATATCATCCTCGGGCTAATGGGAGTGAAAAATAAAATGAAAAATCTGAGAAAAGTGTTTTAAAAGGTCCCATCTACCATTCTGTGGTCCATTCTATTGACAATAGAATTGTTCTATTATTTGTCCTTTAGTAGTAGAAGTTGACAAAATTCCTAAGACTATGATCCTTGTTCTACGGTCCGCAGAATGGCCACGAAATTTCCCAGTGAAATTTCTGCTTTGCTACCTTCTGGTAAAACCATCATACCTTTTTGTAGGAAGGTTCAAACGATGAATGATTTGATGCATTGGAAACTAGACTTGTATATCTTTAATTTGATAGTATTCCACCATATAAATCATCATATTTTTGGAGATATGCTTGTTCGAACTTAGACCTTGGACCTTGGACCAAATTTTCTAAAAAACTTTATCAATAGGGAAGCTTTCAACTCAACTTTGTTCTAGAGTTACCTTACTGCCTTAGACTACATCCAACACACTTCCCATAATCGAGAATTGACCTTACACCTATGTACCACCATATTTACCTGTTTAGCGTCTAATTCATACGTCTAATGATCCCAACCACAACCGAGGGTACGAGCTATTAAATCTTTACTTACCATAAGAGTATCTAGTATTTTCTCACCTAAAGGGAGTTAAATATAAGGCAGTGTAGGTAGATTGAATTAATCAAGGATGATGAATAGATCACCCTCTATCACCTAGGTAAAGCAAATGTTATAGTTGATGCTCTCCGCTGACGATCTATGGGAAGTGTAGCCTATCTTAAAGAAAGTAAAAAAAAACATATAACCAGGGTCCTGAGTTTGTCTGCCCTAGGGTATGACTTTTGGACTCCAAGGATAGTGGTGTAGTTCTCCAGAATAGAGCTAAATTGTTTTTAGTAGCGAAGGTTAAAGTAACCTAATATGATGATCCTACTTTACTTTGGTTAAGAGATGGAGTTCTCAACCATGGAATGTCCACTTTTGAACTCAGGGAAATAATACTATGAGGTGTCAAGATAAACTGTGTGTCCTTTATATTATTTGTCTATGTGAGGGAATATTCGTTAAAGCTCACGGTTTGCGGTATTCAATGTGGTTCCACGAAGATGTATTATGACATCAAGGAAATCTATTTGTAGAATGATCTAAAAGTATTCCAACAGACTTTGTATCTAAATGCCATTATTTCCAACAAGTCAAACCCAAGCATTAAAAGCCTAGTGGGTTAGCTTAGAACATCATAATCTTAGAATGAAAGTGGGAAATGATTAGTATGGATTTTGTGATGGGTTTGCCCCATTCATTTCATAGATATGATTCAATTTAGGTAATTGAAGATATACTTATGAAGTTAGCCCCTTTTTTTCTAGTCAAAACTACTAACTACGCTAAATTATATTTCAAAAAAATAGTCCGATTGCATGAGACTCCATCTTTTATTAGTTTAGATCGTGGTGCCCAATTTATAGTAAGCTTGTAGAGGTCTTTCTAGAAGGGGTTTGGTATGAAGGTTAATAAAAATATGACTATTTTTACCATCAAACTGTGCCAAGCTGAGCGCACGATTCATATGCTCGAGGATATGTTGAGGACTTGCACTCTGGTCTTTAAAGTCAACTGGAATAGCATTTTCCCTTCATCAAGTTTGCATAAAATAATGACTACCAATCTAGCATAAAAATGGACTTTTATGAAGCACTATATGTGCGGTAATGTAGATTCCCCGTCAGGTCATTTGATGTAGGTGAAGAAAGTTTTTCAGGCTAGATTTATTTCATCAAGCTATAGAAAAGGTCGGGATAATCCAAAATCGATTAAGAGCCGCTCAAAGTCAACAAAAGTCCTATTTCGATATATGTCATCGAAGCTTTGAGTTTGAGGTTTGTAATTGGGTATTTATTAATACACTTATGAAGGACGTGATTAGGTTCAAAAAGAAAGGAAAGCTAATCCTCGGTATATTGGCCCATATCATATATTGACAAGAGTTGGATAGGTGGCTTATGAATTAGAGTTACCTTCTATCCATCTGAGATATTCTTGAACACCAAGTGCAAAAGTTAAGAAATAAAGAAGTGACCTCCATTAAGTTTTTATGGAGTGTTCAAGTTGTCGAGGAGCTACATGGGAGGCATAAGAGGTAGTGAAAGCCAAATATCCCCACCTATTCCAAGGTCTAGAAGAGGACACTAGGGTAAGAAGTTATGTTGAATATTTTGTACTTAAATATTAGGTACATATGCCTCTGGATCTGTAAAATCGTTCTTATGAATTTCCTTGATTAAATATTGTATGTGTGTTATGCTCACAACAAATGTTGTGATATAAGTAAATAGGCAGTAGTAAAAGAATTGTATGAACGTATGTCATCCCTTAAAACTATTGGCCCAGGAAGAACCCTACATGTGAATTGTTTCCTATTTGATGCTCAATGTATTATTTTGCTCTGTCTGAGGCTATCTTATGTGTTTTTATGCTGCTGGTTATGATTAAGAATTTTGGAATTTGCTCTAGTTACAAAAGAACTCTGCCGAAATTTTCAAAATTTTGAGAAGCTAATATTTTGTAGAGCTATAGTTGTCCATTGAGGATGAAATGATCGTAAGAGAGAATGATGCAACGCCTCGTAAGATTGTACCAAGGGTTAACCCATTAAGAAATATGTAACACCCCAAAAGTCCCTGAGACTAGACCCTAGATATGGAGTTTGAACCAATAGAAAACTTGAACTTTTGCCCCCAGCACGAGCCTCAGAATGGCTCATTTCTTGGTACGAGTCATACCAAGGGCCACAGAATGGTGTCTAGAGAATTCAGTAGATTTTTCCTAGAAACCACGACAGGCACCCACAATCGTACTAATATGGTATAAGACATACTGAAGGGTCATGGCAATGGATATAAAGAATTGTTCAGGGATTTTTTGAGAAACCACGAGCCATGGTATGGTCCATGCTATGGTGGTATGGGTCGTTGTTGGTACCTGTGAAGAGGTTCAGAGAATGAACAAGGTCAGGTGTAGGAACCATAAGGCTCAGTATGCGTCGTGGTAGGGACCTATGGATCGTAGGTTGAGTTGTGGCTACTAACGGGAAAATTTTTAGTGCAACTTTCCAGGGGCATTTTCATAACCTTGTGTTATTTCAGTTCCTAAACTACATAGTAATGGGGTAGTTTGGAAAGGGATTTAGGGGATTAATCGATCATTCCATCCCATTCTCTCCTATGTTTTCAAGAATAGACCATAGAAGTTCAAGTTTTCTCTCAAGGCCAAACTAAGGTTCTTCCTCAAAGTTCAGAATTCAAGCTTCCATTAGAGAGGTTTTCTTCTCCAGGTATGTAGGACTTCAACAAGGGTCTTCTTTCACCCTTGCGTCCTAAGATTTTCAGCAAACCCTAGCTATGATGTTCTTTTTTCTAGAAATCATGTGTTAGGATTTTCTTCTAATTGTTGAATTTCCCAGTATCTCCATTATGCTCTAAGGTTTCCATGACTAGAATCATGTGTTTTCATGAAGTTATTTTAAGCTAACATAGTATTTCTTCCATGATCTTGGTCCTTGCATGATTTTAGAGATTTTACTTCATGAACTAGAATTATTCTCAATTACCATTATTTGTAAAGGTATATATGATTTTCTCAAGAATTATGCATCCACACCTTACAATAATTACAACATTCTATACTATACATAGTAACAACAATATTATCAGTATTACAATATAGACTCTTAGGACACTTCCAGATAAGTAGTTCTGACTTAGTTTTAGGGCATCAGATTTCAAGCTCTCTCTCTCTCTATATATATATATGTGTGTGTGTGTGTGTATATAAGTATCTAGATAGAAGTAGTACTTAGCACTGAGTGGGCTAAGGTTCAACGCACCTGGGTTCCTAGAACTATGTGCCACCGTAGGTTATTAACCCACATGGGCCTAAATTTAGTGATCACACAACCATGCCTTTATACCCTCGCAAGGTATATTGGGTCCTATCGATAAGGTGTTGATCTTGGGCGTATTTTTATGACCAAACTTCGTATTTTCAACCCTTCGGGAGCCTAGTTAAGGATAATATTGATGTATTCACGCATGTTTTGAGTTAATTATTGTTTTTTTCATTTTCGGACTAATAATTGTGCAGTGAGTATTTGCAGGTGGATAAGACAAAAATTTCAGTGGGAAGTAGCGAGTGAAACTCCGAGTGGGAGTATGGAAATGTTTGGAGAGCGTTAATATTGATTTGGAAGTTCACCACCGTATCACGTCAAGGATTTTTCGCATTGAACAATGTGCCACAATGCATGGGTAGAGGAAGAAAATTATTGAATTTGGAAGGCACAAAACAGTGAGGGTACGCGACAAGTCTGTGTCGCGGAGAAGACTTGGCGTGTTAAGCTCCGTGACACGGAGCTTAATGATTAAGATATACCAAAGTTCCGATGAAGGTCCGCGACAGCTCTGTATCACTAACCAAATCCTCCGCGTTTAGCTCCGTGACACAGAGCAAGGACTTCCAGCTATGTCTCTGTTCCAGTGCACCTCCGCGATAACTCCATGTCACGGAGCTATTTCACCGCGATGAGCTCTGTTCCACGGAGCTAGTTTACCACTGTGAAATTTTGCACCTCTATAAATAGAACCTTAGACTTTTATTTTCATTATCTGAAAAAAATTTGCAAGAACGTGGGAAACAACATTTACCATTTAACGGATCGTAGAAAATAACTTGGAATTTAATTACAAAGGCAGGAGAAAAATAAAAAAAAATACTACAAGTAGTAATAATGTAGAAGAAAAAGATACTTACAAAGAGCTGTTTATTGATAAGAAGGAAAAATAGAGAACATAGAGAGAGAGGTTTATGATATTTGAGTAAATTGTAGTGTTTCCCAAATGCCCCTTTTAATACAGAGTGAAGGTCTTAAATAGACTTCAATATGGGTGATCAACTAATTACTACACTATCTATTTACATGTGTCCACACGTGGCAGATTTAATTTACATGAATCTATTTAAAAGATGTCTTCATCTTCTTGAAACATGATTTCCTTGGGGTGATATTTGTCGTGATGTGACCTTGGAATTTGATGAAGATTCGTCTTCATCTGCATGGAGTTGTAAATTTCATTTTTTCCGGATGTGGCTTGTCTTTTGCTACATTATTTTTGGGTGGATTCCTGGGGGTCCACTGCTTTTGATTGTAGTAACTTTTAGTTTTTCTTAAAGGATAGCGCAGCCGCCTCCTTTGAATTGAGAAAATAAGCTTGAGCTATCCCTTGCGGATCTATGTCTCATTGGATTTGGTTCACTTATATGAGAGGATGCAGTATCTAATAATTCCATTATCTATTTTTGTTGGGTATCTTTTTCCAAAATTTGACAAGGCCTCTTGGAGCCTTCTTTTTAATTCTTCCTTGGACGAGTTAGAATCACATCGTAATGAAGAACTTGAAGTTTCCTTATCTTCTGGGTGTTGGTGCCCAGGCCCTTTGATTTTGATGGTCTTACTAAGATATTTAATCCTTTCAATTCATGAATATCCAAGGACCTTTGGTAATATGTGAAATTCTTTTTCGCGATAAAAAACTTACACAATTTAATATTTTAAGTAGGGTAGAAATATTATGCTCTGCATTTTTCAAATTGTGTACGAAAATGTTTTGACAATACCTGTTTATTTCCTCTTAAATTGGTTCCACCATTCATAACCATCTGGGAATGATCGCGCTTTTTCATTTCTTGAATACTTGACAAACCAGGTAGTGTTGGGCCTTAGATACGCATAAGTTATGCAGTGGCTTATAATGTCAGGTTGTATGCGGGGTATGGACGATAGGGGAGTGGGTGTATGTAGATGATCTACAAACCATTCAAACGGACTTAAATTCTTTTAATTGTGAACTTCAAGTATTGAATACTTGTCAAGATTATTCGGACATTTTAATTTATGCTCAATTTTACTAAATCGGTGTACATTAAAATGAACTCATAATACCCAGCCAGTTTTAAGAGATCATCTGTCTCCACATAATTCCAATTAGTGTAGCAGGGTTTTAGTAACTCGCGTACTCCAAAACCTTCATATTTTTTTTCGAGGGCTATGATCGCGGTACTGTAAAGCTGTTAGCTCAAGCTAACTGTTTATTTGGAATATTTTTCTCCATTTTCTTTTCGGGAGTATTTGTAGGCACTGAGAGTATGTCTCACAGGTGGCTATTTCTGTGTCCTTGGTTTGGATAGAGATAGTTTAGTCCTTTGATGAAGAGTCTCCTTTAAAGCTGATTTTAATGGTTGTAATGCATCTAACTTGTTATGGGTTCCTTTAATGGGGATGGGATAGTAGCTTTTGGCAAAGATGGGAATTATTTCAAAACTGAATATATTGAATTTCTTGTTTTGGTTTTCCTCCTCCTTGAAGAGGTCTTCATTATTTCTTCTGGTTTGAAAGACTAAAATGGAGACCTCAAGGGCCTTATACTGGTGTTCGGGTCTCATTTAGTTCCTGTGAAATTCGCTAGTCAAAAAATTTGGGAAAATTATTTTCTCCTTCATATAAACTCGATTTTAAAATCAAAGTTGGATAACAAAGCCTGCCATACGGCAAATATTTTGTTTAAAGCACCGAGATATTTTTACATCTTTTTTAAAACATCTTTGGCTTCTTTGTAGTCTACTACGTAGTAAAATTCTTTATTTATTAGATCATCTTTAAATTTGTGATACATAGCACTATGGCCAGAATTTCCTTTTAATGGTGCTGCTATTTTTTCTGAGTATTATTCCAGATTCTAAAGTGAATCTTACTAATTGTTCGGGGGTTTTCTAGGGAGATTGCAGTAAGGCCCGCAATTTATGCAGATTCGTGCAAGTAATATAGTGGCTCTTTTTAGAGCAGGTCTTCGAACCACGGGGTCAGGACTACGGGGTGAAACCTTTTCAAGTGTTAATTTACTACCACTACAATAACGAAGACAACAGTGTAAAGAAAAGTTTTTGTATTTTGGAAACTATTTTTTATAACAAAGTAAAATATCTATACAGTTGAATCTGAACTATGAATGTGGACATCTTGAGGCTACAAAAGAACATGTAAAGGCAACTATCGATGTACATGGTTTATCTTTTCTCCGGTTGCTAGTCGGAACTTATGCCTATGGATTAAAACTCTCGTATTGCCCAACTTAGAATGCTGAACCTTCCACCTACATTTTACGTGATAAGAAGAAATTCATGTTCTAGCCATACAAAACCGATTCCACACATGACTAATACTACTTTCAGGTATATTTCTATCCTGAAGGTAAATCAATTCCCAATTTTCCAAACCAAGAAAAGATCATATCCTATTAATTCACAACTTTCCAGGTTCTTGCCCTCTCGAGGTGAAACAGACTTTTTGGATTTACATTAACATTGCAGATATTAACGTAGTAAGAACAAGAATTAAATAGAACAACCATGGAAGAAAGATAAAACCAAACCAGCAATTCAACAAGTACATTTCAATACTGTGGTTTAACCTCTGTAGAAAGAATTAGCCACTCATTTGTGGATTGAACATCATTAAATGAATGGAAATCATGCAAACAATTGAAAAGGAAGAAGAAAGGGGTAAGAGGAAAACCCTAAGAGAATTTTCGTCCTCAAGCGCTTTGTAACCCCACGTTCTTGCTCCACCAAGTTAGAATAATTAAAAATGAACCTAAGTGTTCTATTTATACTGGGAGAATTTTTCCCGGAATAACAAGCAACGCATTAATCGCGGAGTGCATCACGAACCTTACGCCTCAGTGACGCAGTGCTACGACAGCGAAGCTCTCTGGAAATTGTCCGCCAGAGGTAATTATACAACGTGGCAGGCATCGCGGAGCATGGCCAACGTGCCACGGTGCAATCGTGGACCCTCTCTGGAAGTGCGAGTCTGGGAAATTACTCCCAGCGTGGCACGGCCTGATCAGCGGACCTTCCTTGGAATTTCTTGCACTTTTAATTCCCGGGCAGATTGCATCCGCGATAGCGTGTCGCGGCTCCATCGCGGAGCCCTTGTGTTCCTTGCTCATCCAGCCGGCTTCCTTGCTCGTTCAGGAGTTCATCTTCGATTTCTCCCAACATGTCATTTTCTCCATCAAAAGCATGTTTTTCCTACAAAACAACGCTAATCATGTTGGTTCGTATAAAATCACACTTCCGTACAATTTACATGAGAATGTACACACATTATTGGACAAACAAAGCAAAAGCTATACATTTGAGTATCGATTTGGCATATAAATATACCCATATCACCTACCCCACTTAAAATCTTGTTAGGTCCTCGAACAATGCCTTTTACCTTCTGAAATTGATATCCCATCATGGCTACTTTGGCTCGACAATCCGAGCTACGGTTATACACGATTATGTTCACAACAAATCATTAAGAAAACATGCATAGCATCATCATGCGCAGCGACACTTAATAAATCAAGACCTCCCCTAGCACAAGAATCGACCTTCGATATCGGCAAACTCATGCATATTAGCTGATCAAGATTATAGGCAATTTATTCTATCATCAAACATGTGCCCTCACAACATAAGAGAGATTCCTCTGTTTTAGTCACATGAACTTTAAAAAGAGAATTCATGTCGGGTATATATGCGCACAATTTCGCTCACTCTCCCAAAGAATTCACATACCATTGTGTCATGACCCATAAGCTTGCCTCTAGTGTTTACTCCACTAATATATGGATGCGTGATGTAAGATCACGTAGGACTTAACGGGTTGTAATGTAGCTACGGAACTAGTATATACTGGGCTAACCGATAATATTAACTAGCTTTTCCATGGCGCTTTTCACACATCCCATTACATTCTGGAAATATTTATCTTCCTTCCTCCTCCTTCTCTTGAAGTTTATCTTTATGTTTATCACCCATTTCTTTGCTTACACCGACCTAGTGAGGAAAAAATGAGTTATACAACTTTCTTTTCTTCCAAATCTTGGCCATTTCACCTCGACTCTTTTTCCTTTTTCTTTCTTTCTCTTTTATCACTTTTCTTTTCCTCCTTTCTTTTATTTTCATCATTCCTCCGCCCGGCACCGCCCAGGAAAATTTTATATTTTCTTGGCGCTTGGAAACTTAATTTGGTTTAAGGGCAATGGACGAGAAGGGGTTAACTTGGTTCACACCCTTTTCGACAAAAGAAACAGAAAAAAAAATTATAAAGGCTGAAGGCTCAACGGGCTGACTAGGATATAACATTCAAAGTAGGTATGATAAGGAAAACAAGAAAAACTTTGGTTAACAAAGAAATGCCTACATCCCTTTCCTACACTACACTTCCTTCATTTCGTTTCGTACACACAACGGGCAAGTTCTAGACAATCCACAATAGCATGGAATAAACAAATCCTCACTATACACTCGATGCACATGCTCAACTCAAGACGACTTCACAGATTCTTTAATCTGACTAATCACAAGAATTCAAAATTAAGCCTCAATCATACCAAGTCGAATTCTATGGCATAAGTGTCTCTTACATATGTACAAAAATTTGCATGCTTTCTATGAATCATCTTTGCCATATAATTATTATATGCTGAGGCAACAAAGATGCCCGTAGCCATAAGAGTAGCACCATGCATGGGGGATACAACCAACAAACCAACAAAAACAAACAATATAAAAAATTATAACTACTCCTATCGACTACCTTTCTCTTAAGGCGGTGAGTCATCCAGCCATCATAGAGAAGGGTCACTAGAAGCCCCAACCGGTTCAATGGGACTCCTCGGCAAAGAACCGAAACAAACTCCAAGAAACCCAAAGAAAAAAGTTACGAATTTTTTTTTTTTAAAATATCAATAATTTTGACAAAACTATTTACCTTGGCTAACAACATTCAACAGCACACACACACGGCTTCACAACAACAATATTTACAAAAACAGACATACACATCAAAACGAGTCACATTGAAACAAACACAACAACAGAATATGCGATAATATACAAGACAAGGCAAAATTGACACCACCTAACTTTGCTCCCACCCCACACTTAAAATCGAACACGGTCCCCGGTGTTCATACAATTACAAACGAAGGTGGTTTGTGAAACTCCTTTTTGATCAGTCAAAGTACTCCACTTCTTCATCTGGTGCTGCCGCCTCTCATCTCCCATGTCTGAGTCTCCACCATCGTCCTCCTCCGACTCAACGTCGGAATCCTCGCAACGTGTCTCCTCGTCAGTCGGGGACATAATCATCTACGGGCTCCACAAAGTGGGCCCACCCGACATAGTGCTGGCGTTCTGCGCCAAAGATAATCTAAGTCGAGCTGCCATAGCTCGTCCTCCGTTGCCAGTCTCCCGCCTATGCGTAACTAGAGCATCATCAGACATGCGGGACATATTGGTCATCCCGAGCATGTCGCTCGGCCAATGTGAGCAGGCCCGTGAGTGGTGTCGGGCGCCTTAGTTTTGTAAAATCTATGGAACACCGCTCCACCTGCAGGATGCTGATCTGGAGGCCTCACTCCTGAGCTGCCTCAGGCACCTGGGCATGATGGCAGGCCAGCTAGAATCCCGTGCACATTGCCTTTGATGCCAATCGGGCCCTGTTCATGGCGGATATGATCACACGCTTCGACATTGATCTCCAGCCCTTTCATCAGGGCATATACTAAGCATACGATCCCGGGTCACATCCGTCATGTGCAACCCCGGAATCAACGAGCAAACAATTTTAAGCCGGATCACGGCTTCCTGTTCATGCATTGCATGGGAAGTGTCGATGGTAGCCCCTCTCCTTGTGCCTGCTCCAAGCGTGCCGTAGACCGGGCTCACACAACGTGCGTCTGATATCCGCATAGGGTGGGTATTCAGCTGCCGGAGTATGTGGGCGTGCGCCCATTTTGCGCCTAGGATGGCATTGAGGTGGTGAGGCTCCCGGTGTGACAATCGGCTATTTTGATGGTGTGACTCACGAGTGTCGGGTTCCGAGTTGGCATAGAATTCCCGAATTAGGTGCGGTGCACTCCTTGGGCTTTTCGTCAAAAAATGGCGTAGCCCGGCAGCTCAATCCGATGCCATCCGGGGGCTCTTTGTGCCAATGGGTCCGTGCAATGTGCTCCTCCGGGAAATTTGTTCTCCTTATGTTTGGTGTACTGCTTCTTCCTTCCTCGGTCACCCATCGCGTTCCATATTGGCGGCGCTGGCCACGTGGGGCTGCCGGTGCTCTTCAGGACTCTTGCTCCCGATCTCAATCTCTTTCTTCCGGCGTGTTGATAGCCTTTACCTTTGTCTGCACCGCTGGAGCATTGTCCCTGTCAAGAAACGAGGCGGTCTCAATGTCGGTCAGTTAAAATTAGCTTCGACTAAAGGTTTGGTTTTGACTCGGCCACCCCACACTTAGTCTTTAGCTCACATTATGCATTTTGTAAAACACATTTGTTTCTAATTTACAAAAGATATAAAAACTAGAACAACTAAACAAAAGAAGAAAAACAAACAAAATTGCCTCGTGCCTTCTTAAAATTCGATAGTATCACCTCTATGTACTACTCAGACTTCGTACAGATAATTCCAACATACTATCGATAATCATTTCATCACATGGCACTTAGCTAAAAGATAATGAGAAAATTCTACAAACTCAACCTAAGCAATTTCCGATTTTTGATGAGCTTCGATGATTTCGTGAAAGTTCACCCAATTCGCCCCAAATAATTTCATCGTTTCTTAAGCATAACACGATAAGCATAACATGATTCAATTCACCCAACATGCACAACTTAACAATTTTTCCAACAACTCAACCTCAATTCCAACTTTTTAAATTCACAACCCAACCCTAGCTACAATGTCACACAAAATTCAATTAAGCATGTAACTATCGAGTTCATATGATCACAACGATACTACGAACAACAATTGACAACAACTCAAATGTATTTAAGCTCAATTTATATCTAGGGCATGGATTCTTCCTAGTTAATGTTAGAAATCGAAATTTTTAGCTAAGAATTGAAGTTGAGTTCAAGAACATACCTTTAATCCGATGATATCGAAGAAAGTTGATGAATTTACTCTATTGCCGTGACACGTTGAGGAGGAGGGGATTTTTGGGGGGTTTGTCGCGGAGGGTGTGAGAAAATGAGAAAAATGAGAGGATTTAGGGTTTAAAAGTGGGATTTTGTGGTGCCGGTGACCCGGTGTGACGGCGTGATTAACCGTCAGCGTGTCGCAGTAGCAGCGAGAACATGCCCTCCGACACAGGCCATCGCGCTGACATTCACTGATTGCTAAATTCAGATTTTTCACCTTCAACGTGTCACAGTAACACGGGAGCCCTCCACTCCGTGACCGCCGGGCCATCGCTGGCAGGCTCTTTGTTGCCACTTAAAATTTTTTCTTACCTCGTTTTCTCTTTTGCATCCCTTGCATTTTCCCTCCGATCAACCTGTAAAACATCTTATCACAGAAATCTGTTAGAATTCCAAGGGTTGAGGAACAAAATATTTTTATTTTTGAAATTATTAAATATTGATTTTTTTTGGAGGAATTAAATAAATAAAAATAAAAATCTTTTCTTCTTTTTTCTTTTCTTTCTTATGTATAAAATACAATTACAATTCACGAGTTGCCTCCCGTGCAGCGCCTGGTTTACTGTCTCGGCTCAACGACGTCGTTTAAGCTCATTACGCCCTAAATTGTGGGGATGTTTCTAACGACGTCCACACCCTCATCAAGCTTACCTTTATCGGGGGCTCTCCCATTAATTCTCGATGTTCAACGCCCTGAGTAGCATTCGGTTGCTCAAGTACGTTAATCAACGAGTTCCTCATTACACGGCCGGGAGCTTGGTGGCGCCCAGCGCATCAGGCTACCTCCACCTTGTCATGTGCTCGCATGATTGGGCGGCCTTGGCTTCATCTATAAGCGCTTTCCGGTTGCCAGAAGGTAGATCCCAAAATAAATGGGACTTCCGCGTCTGGCTCAAAGTCAACAACAATAAAATCCACTGGGAAGATTAGGGAGCTGACTTTGCACTAGCACGTCCTCCCACAATACCGTCTAGTCTTGCTAAGGAGCGATCCATGTTGCTGCCAAAATCTTGTTGTGGGTCTGGGACACAGACCTAGCTGTGAATACCGAGGTTGGCATCAGAGTTAATGCTCGCTCCCAAATCACACAAACTGCTAGCTCAGATACTTTGCCCGATTGTTAATTGAATTGTGAAGCTCCCAGGATCTTTGAGCTTCTTGGGCAACCGGTTTTGTCAGGGAGTGCCTCCTCGAAATGGGGGCCACCGTAGCATATTCGGTAAGCCAACTTTTGTTGGCCACGATGTCCTTAATATATTTTGCATACTTGGGCACTCACTGCAAAACATCAACAAGAGGTAAGTTAATGTGTACCTGTTTAAGCACCTCCATGAATTTCTTGAAGCACGCCTCCTCCTTGTGCTTCCTTAATCGTTGAGGAACGGGGGTGGAGGTCTTTCGATTCCCGGCATCTTTGTGTTTCCCCCCTCTCATCATTCCTGCTCCCTCTCCTTTGCTGCTCCACATTGAGGTGGTCTTTAGGTTCCACCTCCTTCAGCGCAAACCACTCCTCGTGGTCATTGCATTTACCTGCTTGGGGTTGGGATACGTGTCAGCGGGAGTCCTCCTCTAGGCACAGTGTTGGGCTCCGACAAATTGCCCAAATTGATACTCCGAGTGCCTTGGTAGCCTAACTGATTGTTCTTGATTCGGCTGCCAACTTGACATAGTACGGCACGCAGTGAGCTTAGCTAGCTATCCCATTTGCTTGAACATCTCCTCAACGGCGGGTGATGGTGGTGGAGGAGGGGCATTATTTTTTCTGTGTGTGATTGTGGATTACGTGACGTCCTTGATTCCGCTGCATCCCCTGATTCGAACTCTGCTTTTTGATGGTTGTTGCTACCCCAAGAGAAATTCGAGTGATTCCTCTAGTTAGAGTTGTAGATGTTCCCATACTATTGGTGATTGCTCCTTTGTGCATTACCGACAAAGTTCACCAGTGTGGATTTGCTCCACAACACTCAGTGAGTGTTCATTGCTCCCACACTTCACACCAAATCTTGCTGCCTTTGCATTCACTTTGGGGGCTTGAGCGCTCAGTTCATGTTGCCAGTGGGTATTTAATTGATTACACCAAGGAAGCTATACGTGCGGCGATAAGTGCAGCAAACCCCATCCACTTCAAGACTCAGTTGCTTTCCTTGCTCCTCCCTTGAAGAGTCCGCATTCCACTCTGGATTTCCACTGCAAAATACGATTAAGCAAAGAATAAAGCTCCTCGTAAGTCTTTTCTAAAGCTTGTCCCATTTTGCCCGAATCCGAAATAAAATTTTTGTGTGGGGTTCCAAACATTCTATAAAAGTGTGCACCAGCACATCATTGGATTGATGAGTGATGAGGGCAGTCCCTCAACAATGATTTGAATCTCCCAAGCAGTACTGGGTCTCTCCTTCTCTTTGTTTAAAATATAGAATTTGACTTCTAAGCCTTAATACATTTTCTGCAGGAAGGAAAGAATCGGATCAAGAACTTCTTTGCAAGATCATCCCATGTGGTTATAGAGGTTTGGTGGCTCGGCTTTCAGCCACCTCTTGGCTTCTACAAAAGTGAAAATTGGGAAAGTGTAAACTGACGTAATCTGTTGACACTCCGGCGAGGATAGTGTCACTTATCTCCAGAAAATTCTGAAGATGTTGTTGTGGATCCTCGTGAGGAGACCTACTCATTTGCCCACTTGTGTCTCGACAATTGCACCATATATTAACATTTAGCTCGAACCTCCCCTCTGGCTTTTAGTTGCGGATGCTAGATGTAACATTACTGCTTGTGTGGGATTGCCACATCGCGAACCGGCCTGTTTGCTAATTCCTCGGGCACTAGTACGCCATACAGTGGGGATTCTGTGGTTGCTCCAATAATAGTTTGTGCAGCATCGCAATTTTCTCTCTAGAGCTTCTCTCCGTTATGGCGATGGCTTGTCTTTCCCGACTCTAAGGATGGATCCACCAAACCTTTGTCTCTTGCCGGTGTTCAACAGAATTCATTTATACGCAAAATCTGACTAAGACCAAGTTGTCAACAATAAAATACTGAAATAGCAAACTAACACGTCTAAGAAAAATTAAAATTTCACCAATTGCCTGCTCGGCAGCGGCGCCAAGAAATGATGGGCCCGCATTATGCGGGTCGTGCAAGTAATATAGTGGCTCTTTTAGGCAGGAATGTCGAACCCACGGGGACAGGACTCGGTGTGAAACCTTTTCAAGTGTTAATTTACTACCACTACAATAATGAAGACAGCAGTGTAAAGAAAAGTTTTTGTATTTTGGAAACTATTTTTATAACAAAATAAAATATCTATAGTTGAATCGAGCTATGAATGTGAGCATCATGGCTACAAGAACATGTAAAAAAACTAACTATCGATGTACATGGTTTATCTTTTCTCCGGTTGCTAGTCGGAACTTATGCCTATATTAAAACTCTCGTATTTAACCCAACTTAAGAATCATGAACCTTCCACCTACATTTCTGTGATAAGAAGAAATTCATGTTCTAGCCATACAAAACCGATTCCACACATGACTAATACGACTTTCGGGGAATATTTCTATCACGAAGGTAAATCAATTCCCAATTTTCCCAAACCACGAACAGATCATATCCTATTAATTCCACCAACTTTCCAATTTCTTGCCCTCTCGAGTGAAACCAGACTTTTGGATTTACATTAACGACAGCTGAGATATTAACGTAGTAAGAACAAGAATTAAATAGAACAACCATGGAAGAAAAGATAAAACAAACCAGCAATTCAACAATTACATTTCAATACAACAATTCATAACCTCAGCAAGAAGAGAGAATTAGCCACTCATTTGTGGATTGAACATCATTAAATGAATGGAAATCATGCAAACAATTGAAAAAGGAAGAAGAAGGGATGAGAAAACCCTAAGAATTTTCGTCCTCAAAGCTGCTGTAACCCACGTTCTTGCTCCACCAAGTGGGAATAATTAAAAATGAACCTAAGTGTTCTATTTATACTAGGGATAATTTTTCCGGAATAACAAGCAACGTGTCACGGAGTGCATCGCGAACCTTTGCCTCCGTGACACGGTGCCAGCTGAAGCTCTGGAAATTGTCCGCCGGAGTAATTGCTCCCAACGTGGCGGGGCATGCATGCGGAGCATGGCCAACGTGCCACGGTGCAATCGCGGACCCTCTCTGGAAGTGCAAAGATGCGGGGAAATTACTCCCAACGTTGCCGCAGCTTTGATCGCTGACCTTCACTGGAATTTCTTGCACTTTTAATTCCCAGGCAGATTGCATCCGCGATGGCAGCGTGTCACGGCTCCATCGCGGAGCCCTTGTATTCCTTGCTCATCCAACCGGCTTCCTTGCTCGTTCGAGTTCATCTTCATTTCTCCCAACATGTCATTTTCTCCATCAAAAGCATGTTTTTCCTACAAAACAACGCTAATCATGTTGGTTAGTATAAATCACACTTCCGTACAATTTACATGAGAATGTACACACATTAGTGGACAAACAAAGCAAAAGCTATACATTTGAGTATCGATTTGGCATATAAATATGCCCCTTATCAATTTTTTTTAAGGATGCCTCCATATCCATGTAATAGGGGCGTGGGTTTCTGCTATCATGAATGCTTTTTGAATGTGGTATTCCTAGGCGGAAGTTTTTGACCTATTGATTTTATTTTTTAACTGTCTCTGTTTGTTCTAATCCCCATGGGACTGGATCCTTCTTAAGACAGCTGATAAAGAAGGCTTACAAAACTGCCTAATATTTGGAATAAAATGCATAACATAATTGACACTTCCTAAGAATCTCTGACTTAGTTTTATCAATTAATTCATCTAGAAATTTTGGATGAGAACTCTATGGTTCTACAAATGGGTTTATAGGTTCCTTGATATAAGTCATGACCAGGAAATCTAATAGCGATGGAATAACTTAATTTTTTTAACGCTTACTACTAATCCATTTTGCTTAACAAACTTTTAAAAGGTTTGGATATGTTTGAGTGTTGATCAATATCTTCTGAGTATATTGAAATATCATCAATGTAAACTATAGAAATATGACTATCTGGATTAAATATGTTGTTCATTATATTCTGAAATTCAGATGGTGCATTTTTTAATTCGAATGGCATTACATTCATTCATATTGTCGAAAGGTACATTAAAAGTTGTTTTATATTTATCTTTTTCTACTATCTGTATTTGCCAAAATTCGGATTTCATATCGAACTTACTTTAAATTTTAGCTTTAAAGTTCTTTTAAGAAGATCTCTTTTATTGGGTATTGGATACACGCTCCATTTTACAACTTTGTTAAGGGCTTATAAGTAATGACTAGCCTTGGGGCCCCTCTTTCTTTTTCTACACTAGCTATTGACATGTAGAATGCTAAACAACTGTAAAGATGAGCTTGGAAGGTCCTAATAATCTTTTATCAATAAATCATTGATTCTTTTTTACAATATTCAATTAACTCTTGATTCATTTGAATAAGTCTTGCCCTAGTAGGGATATTCTTTTCGTTGAATCCCTCAATATATGGTAACTCAATAATAGGCGTTTCCTATCCCAAAAGGCATTAGGGAATTCTGAACAGACTTCTCGTTCTATGAATTCTTGTAGGCTTTTAATTTTGGCTTTTACAACTTTAATTTTTTAAAGTGGAATTTCAATCCGTTTAAATTTTTATCTCGTCCTTTAAATATAGTTGAATTCTTTCGGTTGAATTCTGAAAATAAGGCAAATGAACTGAGAACTGCATGTGCACATCGACGTGATAAGTTTGGATATGAAATTCCAGGCATAGGTTTCAATACATGTAAAAGGAATCCACCACATTAGGCGGTATATATATGTAGTTCCCGGATGTCAAGTTGTATAGAAATGGGGATCTACGTGCTTCTACTCAAGCGTACGTTAAATTGGAAAGACTATCTACAAGACATTCCTTATAAGTCTTCAAAAATTCTTAAGTTGGCTAAACCTCCTGAAGGTCCGACGAGTCGCTGAGTTGACATGTTTGTATATTTTTGACAGCTACGTGATATATGTGCACATTCTAATTTTACATGGTATATGTGCTCACTTGTATTTATATTACCGAAAGAGACCGATTACGACCACATATTAAGCATTTGTCATTTCAATGCTACATGCTGTTAAATACCTCGATATAAGCTTTATCGGCTCCATTAATGATTATGATTGAGAGAATATTTTTATTTTTACGGTATAGCACACATTGGAGATGTTTTTAATTTACCCCGGCATTGCACTATTTAGAGATATTTTTATTTTTACCCTGGTATGGAAAACCGAATGGAGATGTTTTATTTTACCTACAGTATTGCCAAATTGGAGATGTTTTATTTTACGGTATTGCAGGCTGGAGATGATTTTATTTTACCCCGTGTGCACCAAAATTTTGAGATGTTTATTTTACCCCGGCATTGCACCGAGTGTTGGAGATGTTTTATTTTGCCCCGGTATTGCACACAGTGGAGATATTTTATTTTACCGATATATTTACATCGGTGAAGTCTTTTATTTTACCCAGTTTGGTACCATGTTTGGAGATATTTATTTTACCCAGGAGTGGTATACTGGCTAGATGAATTTTATATGGATTTACGGTTAGTTGGTACGTTGGCATTACAGTTATAGTTTCTTTCTTGTGAAATTCATAATTGCATTTTCATCTCATTATGAGTTATTATCTAAGTTTCGGTTCAGGATTCCGAGGTTGTTACCATTCCTTATTCACAGTGCGGTTATCTTGAGTTTAGTTATGTTATGGTAAGTTGATATCAATTACAGGTTGCAAAGTTCCAGGTTATATTTATCCTTTATATGTTTATGTGCTAAGTTAGTTATTACGGGATTGTTATCTCATGATTACAGTTTAAACCTTACATACTAGTAAATTTCATTCGTACTAACGTCCCCTTGCTTGGGGACTTTGCGTGCATGCCGTAGGTGCGGCTAGAGGATCGGGATGGCCATTTGAGTTGCGTTCGTGAAGAGATCAACGGATGGTTGGTATGCTCCTTTCTTCACGGAGCTAGAGGCGTAGTTATTTGTGCTTGAGTTTTGAGATGCGGTTATGGGTAGGTCGGAGCCACAGTGCGACCATCGAGTCAGTTTATTCTTTGTAGGCTTTGTGCACTTAGTGTGTACGGTGTTATTCGGTTGTGGCCTCCTCGGCTTATTGTTGCTTGGTTTAGCACTCTAATTGCCTTGGTTGCATTTTGATTGTTTACCCCGTGTTGTTGAGACCTTATGGGTCTAGTTTATTCTTCAGTTGATTATGTCGGTGGCTGGATGGCCTAAGTGTTATGATTTAGAGATGTCATATAGCCGGCTTCTCGTCAATCATGAATCGAATTGCCCGGTTGCGCCCTACCTAGTTTTGGGGCGTTACAAGGCAAAAGATAAACAAGATCTGAACATGGAAGTCCTCGAATCATGAGGACTCACCACTGAAAACTGAGAGAAGAACTGAGAGCAAGATAGGAGCGTCTGAACTGCGGACGGATCTGAAATATGCGGGTCGTACTTGGAAGGTATTGAGTATATAGGGTATGCTAAACAATGGCAAAAACATAAAATTTAGTGGAACATCATGATCATAAAGACTGAAATCGTAAGTATGTCGTAAGGATCAATACTTCACAAAATATTCGTAAACTGTCATAGTTATAACATGTGGGGGAAAACATTTTATAAAACATAACTTTAAACAAAAGAAATATAATCATGCATTCATAAAAACTATGAGGAACAAGAAGGAGATTTCTATAACCGACATGCCCCATATGAGAGCACACATGGAGCCCGACCTATAAACCTAGTCGGGAGTTCGTCTATACCTTTCCAAGGGTATGAACAATGAAAGGCGTGATATCACTCATGAAGGCCCCATAGGGCATAGGGGGCGATCACGAGGATGTCCCAGCATAACCTACGGTGGCATGTAGTTATGAGACCGAAGCGTAACCTGGGCCCTGAACCTACTAGGTGTTAGGTACTACTCCCAAAATACAACGTGCTCATAAATTTAATACATGACATGCATGGATAGTTAAATCATGAGAATCATAATATGCTTGAGAATTCGTAATACTAGCCATGGAATTGGGCCGTGAATCGGCCAAAATCCTAGTTCATAAATCATAAATAACATGTGGGCACTTCGATAGTTTCAATCATACATGAATGCTTAAATTATAGGAAACATGTTCATAATAACATGAGTAGTTGAAAACATGCTTAAATTCAAGAGTTCATATCATGCTTGAGAAAATCACAATAACCATGAATTTCACCAAAACCCCATGGTTTAAATCATCAAATAATGAATAAAATAAGTGAAAACAACCCAATAATTCAAACCCATGATTTTAGACATACTACAACATACTCATATCGATTTGTGAGGAAACAACATACTCATATCGATTTGTGAGGAAACATGCATTTGGGTTATGACCCATCAAAAGTTGGTAACTTAAACATGGAATTAAGGAGAAATTGGGCATGGGTAGGGACTAAACTACCCATTAAAAATCCCACATACCTGGAATTACGTGATTCTCAACTCCCTTGAAAAACCCTAGGCAAAAACTTGGAGAATTGAATAAGAACAATTGAATCTCCTCCTACTCCCTTCTCTAGTTCTTGCAAATGTCAAATGAGATTTAGTATGAGTTTTTCCTCCTTAAAAGACCCTGCCCCGACCTCAAAACAACGTGGTTTAGGGTCCAAAAGTTTTTAAAAGTTTAAATTTCCCTTAATGATTTTTTCCTGAAAAATAGGTCTTGCCCCGACCACGACTCGTACCACAAGTTGTACCATCAAGTCACGAATCGTGGTTACCTCTCGTGGTCACCTTACCATTTTTCCAAATTTTTAGAATTTGGCCACGACAGGGATACCACGACTCGTACCAACATCCTATGGGTCATATTGTCAACCGTGGTACCATCCACCCAAACCAATACGACTTAGCCACAACTTCTCACCACGACTCGTTGCTACATTCTACGAGTCGTACCATGACCCGTGATGATCCATTCTGGCACCACTGAGAAATTCACCATGACTCCTAACCACGATTCGTACCCACTCTCCACGAATCATAGGACTACTCGTGGTATAAACTCAGGCTCCTAAACTCATCACGACACGAATCACGAGTCGTAGGTCCTCACCACGATTCGTACCTCGAGTTGTACTGGTGCAAACTTCTAGGTTTTTTGCAGTTTTCAACTTCAACTCCCGGGTCTATTCTTAGGCCTCTTTCGGGGTATTACAATATCTCCCCCTTGGAAACATTCATCCTAGAATGTTGGAAACAAGTAGCAAACAGAAACATACAATTACCATGTGCAGATTCTGATCATTTAAATCGAAAACCGACGGAATGATTACCCCTGAAAAGAACTACATAGTTGGACTGAATTCAGACATCACATACATATATCATATCATGAAACAAATTTGCAAGAATGAATGGAACATGAAAAAAAGACTAGAAGTTTAGGGAAAAATTGATACCTCAAACTGAATCTCCCATGCACTTTTTAACACCAACACTTTCCACCGGAAACACCAAGGCTGGATCTCCCATGCACTTTTTCAAGAGCGATATGTGAAATACGGGATGAACTGAAGCCAACTCTGAAGGTAACTCTAACTCATAGGCTACCTTACCCACTCACCTGACAATCCAATATGGGCCAATATAGTGGGGGATGAGTTTCCCTTCTTCACAAATCTCATAACTCCCTTTATGGGAGATACCTTTAGAAATACCGTCGACCTCGAACTCAAGCTCCCTTCTCCTCACATACGCATAAGAATTTTGGCGACTTTGAGCCATTTTTAGCCTTCCACTTATTAACTGAACTTTCTCCATAGCCTCATGGACTTAATCTGGACCCATTAACGAAGCCTCACCGACTTCAAACCACCCAATGGGCGATCTACACCTTCGCCCGTAAAGAGCCTCGAACGGTGCCATTTGAATGCTAGAGTGATAGTTGTTGTTGTAGGAAAACTCAATAAGAGGCAAACGCTCATCCAAACTACCCTTGAAGTCAATGACACAAGCTCTCAACATGTCCTCAAGAGTCTGGATAGTCTGCTCTGCCTGACCATCTGTTTGCGGATGGAATGCCGTGCTAAGCTTGACCTGAGTGTCAAGTCCCTTTTGAAAAGATCTCCAAAACTGGGAGGTGAACTGAGTACCTCTCTGATATAATGCACAAGGGCACTCCATGAAATCTAACCAACTCTCGGATGTACAACATTGCATAATCTTCTACTGAATCGGTGGTTTTGACCAGTAGGAAGTGAGAAGCCTTGGTTAACCTATCCACCACAACCCAGATGGAGTCATACTGTCTACGTGTGCGGGGCAAACCTGTTACAAAGTCCATGTTGATTTCTTCCCACTTCCAAGTAGGAATGATGATATCTTGAAGTATACCCCCGGTCTCTAGTGCTCGACTTTCACTTGTTGGCAATTTGGGCACTTGGCTAAAAATTCCGCAATATCCCTCTTCAAGCCATTCCACCAGTAGATTTCCCGCAAGGCATGATACATTTTTGTGGAACCTGGATGGATATAATATATGGATCCATGAGCCTCATGCATCATCCGACTCCTTAAATCCCCCACATTCGAAACACATAAGCGACTCTGGTAACAAAGCACACCATCTCCCCCTTTGGAGAAGACTTCTAGTTTGTGACCTAGAATAGCTTCTTTCAACTTTACCAATGTTGGATCTTCATCTTGTTTAGCCTTCACCTCCGCTACTAAAGATGACTCTAACCCGTTCTGAACTACCACCCCACTATCGGTTATACCAACTAACCTAACTCCCAACCGGGCAAGTCGATGTACCTCCTATAACAACTCCTTCTTGTCCACACTCACATGTGACATTCTCTCCATAGATATTCTACTAAGAGCATCTGCTACCACGTTGGCCTTGCCTGGGTGATAAAGGACACTCATGTCGTAGTCCTTAAGTATCTCTAACCACCTCCGTTGCTGAAGGTTCAGTTCCTTCTATGTGAACACATATTGTAAGCTCTTGTGGTCTGTAAATACATCTACATGAACCCCATACAAGTAGTGTCTCCATATATTTAAAGCAAATACCACCGCGGCCAACTCAAGATCATGGGTCGGGTAATTCTTCTCGTGAGTTTTCAGCTGTCTTGAAGCATATGCTACGACTTTCCCATGCTTCATCAATACACATCCCAGTCCAACCCTCGAAGCATCACATTATACAAAAAAGCCATTGGTACCCTACGGTAAAGTCAACACCGGTGCTGAAGTGAGCCTGGCCTTCAATTCTGTGAAGCTCCTCTCACAAGCCTCCAACCATTGGAACTTCACCATTTTCTGAGTCAATCTAGTCAGTGGGGCTGCAATGGATGAGAAACCTTCCACGAACCTCCAATAGTAACCTGCTAAGCCCAAAAATCTTCTGATCTCCGAAGGGTTTACCGGTCTGGGCCAGTTCTTTATTGCCTCTATTTTCTGAGAGTCCACCCTTATACCTTCGCTTGACACCACATGTCCCAAGAATGCAACTGATTTCAGCCAAAATTCACATTTGCTAAACTTGGCGTATAACTGGTTGTCCCTGAGGGTCTTGAGTGCTATCTTGAGGTGTGCGGCATGTTCCTCCTCGCTCTGGGAGTATATTAATATGTCGTCAATGAGCACGATCACGAACATATCAAAATATTCCTTGAATACCTTGTTCATCAGGTCCATAAAAGCTGTAGGGGCATTGGTTAGTCCAAACATAACAATGAATTAAAAATGGCCATACCGGGTCTTGAAAGCAGTCTTTGGGATGTCATTCTCCCGAACCCTGAGCTGGTGATACCCGGACCTAAGATCTATCTTGGAGAAATATTTGGCACCCTGAAGATTATTGAATAGGTCATCGATCCTGGGTAAAGGGTATCTATTCTTGATGGACCTTGTTCACCTTTTTATAGTCAATATACATTCGAAGGGAACCACCTTTCTTCCGGACGAACAACACTGGGCACCTCATGGAGATTTGCTCGTCCTGATGAAACCCTTATCTAGCAAATCCTTCAACCGTTCCTTTAACTCTTTTAGCTCGGAAAGAGACATTTGGTAAGGAGGAATTGATATGGGCTGCGTGTCGAGCAAGAGGTCAATTTCTAAATCAATCTCCCTCTCGGGAGGAACGCCTGTTAGGTCATCTAGAAACACCTCAAGATACTCACATACCACGGGGACTAACGAATGGTCGGGGTCACGGACGTGGAATCCTTAACCCTAACCAAATGGTATATACAACCTTTAGCAATCATTTTCCGGGCCTTGAGATAGGAGATAAAGCGACCTACAGGTACTGCTGAACCACCCCTCCATTCTAACACTGGTTCATTTGGAAATTGAAACTTCACTGCTCTAGTCCTACAGTTAACAGAATAATAACATGCAAACAACTAGTCCATACCCAAAATAATGTCAAAATCGGTCATAACCAATTCTACTAAATCTGTGGAGGTAACCTTATACAATACGGTAATGGGGCAACCTCTATATACCCACCTTTGTACGATTGAATCACCAATCGGAGTAAATACAGAGAATAGTTCTAACAAGATTTGGGGACTGATTCTAAAGTGACTAGAAATGTAAGGTGTCACAAAAGATAGTGTAGCTCCCGGATCTAACAAAGCATAAGAATCAATATGAAAGACTCATAAAATACCCGTAACCACATCGGGAGAAGCCTTCCACTCCTATCGATAGCCAAGTGAATAAAATCAGTTCTGGCGCTGGCTGCCAGCTGAACCAGTCGAAGCACCTTGCTGAGTCTGACGTGCCAATGGAACCGCTAAACTAGCTGCTCAAGTGCAGAATCCACTACCCCCTAACCTAGCTGTGGGCCAATCCCTGAGTCTGTGTTTGGGTTTGACACACCTGAAACAAGCATTTGAGCCCACCAAACACTTCCCTGGGTGATTCATGGCACAATTAGCACGAGATGGGAACGTGCGCTCTGTGCGCATGCTATTTTGACTCCTCGAACATGAGGCCCTACTCCTCTGACCGTCTTGTGGCCTGGATGGACTACTGGCTAAAGATGGTGATGGTGTAATGGACCGGTGCTGGGACTGCTGGTGAGGCCCATCCTCTGGCCTCAACTGGGAGAGCCTATGGCTATTAGTTCTATCCCTCTTGGGCTCCCTCTGCCTCATATGAGCTGCTTCCATCTACTGGGCATAGAGGACTATCTGTGGGTAGTGAAGCATGGTTGTTCTGCAATCCTTATCCAGATACTCAGCTACTCCCTACACAAATCTTCTCACCCGCGCCCTCTGGTCCATCACTAACACCGGGGCATACTTTGACAGGCCAGTGAACTCAAGTGAATATTCTAGCACCATCATCTTCCCTTACTTGAGGTTCACAAACTCGGTTGCTTTCAATTCCCTCATCTCCCGAGGGAAGAGCCTAACGAGAAAGGCCATATGGAATTCATCCTAGCTGATAGGGCCTACTCCTGCTGCCCTACCGTCCCTCCATTACTTGAACCAAATGTAAGCGACCTCCTTTAGCTAATATGACGCCAAGTCTACACACTCCTCACTTGTCAACCCCATCACCTGAGTGACTTTCAAGATCCCCTCAATGAATTTGTATGGATACTCGTCCACCTTTGCCCAGAGAACTCAGGAGGGTTCATCCTTAGAAAGTCCCTAATTCGGGATGTTGCTGCATTGTCGCTTTGAGGAACGTGCACGACAGCCTACTGGTTGACTTGAGTGGTCAAGGCCCACGCCAATATTTGAATCTTCGCTCGAAACTCAGCGTGGGCAGCTTGCTCTAATTCTTGGGGCTCCTGAACCGGTGGGGCTTGCTAACGCCCATTATCATGGCCACCCTCGTGGCCTTCATCATTTCTGTTCCTCCTTCCGATAATCCTCCTGGGCACCATAATTTTCTGAAATGGTGAAACACATAAATTAGAAGGATGGAGAGGTTTTCACCGCACGACATAGATCATGAAAGAAGGGGATATTTCCTACAACATTTAGTAGCCTCTTCTTCATAAGTGTGGTGCCCTTCACACCCATGAAAAAGAATCTACCTAACATGGCTTTAAGACTCCCTAGGACACATCTAAACCTATGGCTCTGATACAAATTTTGTCACGACCCGAGAGTACACCTGAATCGTAGACAGGGGACAAGGTGCCCCGAAAGACTCCAAGTCAACCCATGGCGTGAGGATAAATATAATTCATACACATAAGTCTGAAGCCATAACTTAAAAATCAAGAATTTAAATGAAACGTGACATGAATTATAAGAAATGATAATACATAATCCGAGCATAAATAGAGGAATACTACATTTAAGTTTGAAAGCCTCTAATCATAATATACGGGTTGAAGGGACAAGAGCCCGAACTAACCCCAACATTCTAAAAACAAAAGATAAAAAAGGACTGAACATGAAGTCCTCGAATCATGAGGACTCACCACCGAAAGGTGAGACCAGAACTAAGAGCAAGCTAGGAATGATGCTGAACCTGCGAACCAGATCCTGAAAATATGCGGGTCAGTAGTTGGAAGGTAATGAGTATGTAGGGTATGCCAAACAATGCTTAAAAACATAAAGGTTAAAGGAGTGGGGACATCATGATCATAAGATTGAAATTGTAAGTATGGCGTAAGGCTCAGTACTTCAAAAATATTCGTAAACCTATCATAGTTATAACATGTGGGGAAAACATTTCATAAAACATAACTTGAGCCAAAAGAAACATAATCATGCGTTCACTTAAAAACCATGAGGAACAATGGGAGATTTCTATAATTGACATACCCCAACGAGCACACATAGAGCCCGACCAATAAACCTAGTCGGGAGGTCGTCCATACCTTTCCAAGGGTATGAACCATGAAAGGCATGATATCACTCGTGAAGGCCCCGTAGGGCATAGGGGAAAGTCACTGAGGATGTCCCGACATAACCTACGATGGCGCATAGTTATGAGATTCGAAGCGTAACCTCGCCCCGAACCTACTCGGTGTTAAGTACTACTCCCAAAACATGCAACATGCTCATAGAATTTCATATATGACGTGCATGGCTATTTAAATCATGAGAATCATATTATGCTTGAGAATTGGTAATACTAGCCATGGAATTGGGCCCGTGAATCGGCCAAAATCATAGTTCATAAATCATAAATGACATGTGGGCACTTCCCATAGTTTCAATCATACATGAAATGTTTAAATTATAGGAAACATGTTCATAATAACATGAGTAGTTGAAAACATGCTTAAATTCAAGAGTTCATATCATGCTTGAGAAAATCACCATAACTATGAATTTCACCAAAACCCCATGATTTGGTCACATGTTCTTTTAGGGATTAAATCATCAAATAATGAATAAAATAAGTGAAAACAGCCCAATAACTCAAACCCATGATTTTAGACATACTACAACATACTCATATCGATTTGTGAGGGAACATGCATTTGGGTTATGACCCATCAAAAGTTGATAACATAAACATGGAATTAAGGAGAAATTGGGCATGGGTAGGGACTAAACTACCAATTCAAAACCCCACATGCCTGGAATTACGTGATTCTCAACTCCCTTGAAATACCCTAGGCGAAAACTTGAAGAATTGAAGAAGAACACTTGAATCTCCTCCTACTCCCTTATCTAGTTCTTGAAAATGCCAAATGAGATTTAGTATGAGTTTTTCCTCCTTAAAATACCCCATCCTGACCTCAAAATGATGTGGTTTAGTGTCCAAAAGCATTAAAAAGTTTAAATTGCCCTTTTTGAAATTTTCCTGAAAAACAGGTTTGGCCCCGACCACGACTCGTACCATCAAGTCACGACTCATTTTTACTTCTCGTGGCCGCCTCACTATTTTTCCCAATTTTTAGAATTTGGCCACGACTGGGATACCACGAATCATACCAATATCCTACGGGTCGTACTGTCAATCATGGTACCATCCACCGAAACCAATATGACTTAACCACAACTTCTCACCATGACTCATTGCTATATCCTACGAGTCGTACCATGACCCGTGACGACCCACTTTGGAACCACTGAGAAATTCACCACAAATCCTTACCACGAGTTGTATCCACTTGCCACGACTCATAGGACTACTCGTAGTATAACCTCAGGCTCCCGAACTAATCATGAATCAAGTCACGAGTTGTAGGTCCTCACCACGATTTGTACCTCGAGTTGTACTGGTGCAAAACTCTAGGTTTGTAGCAGTTTTCAACTTCAACTCCCGGGTCTATTCTTAGGCCCCTTTTAGGGTATTACAGAAAAGGTAGAAGTATTTGATGTTTACAAAGCCATGAAGCTACCTGCTATTTATGAAGAGTTGTGAGCCATCACCATTGTTGACCAAGAGTCCGCACTTCAGCTTATTGATCTAAATGATCCCTTGGAAAATGCAGTGGTGGGACATGATCGGTTCGGGGATATTGCAACGCAGGAAATGGTGCAAGCTTTTAATGAGGCCAAAATGTTCTTTCGAAAGCAGGACTTCGAATCCCTACATAGATCCTTGGAACCTCCACCCAAGCCATCT